>SRMA01024577.1:0-17405 GCA_007224835.1 Danionella cerebrum | reverse complement strand
GATGCTGTGAGCCACGGGGAAGCCACGGCGGAGCTTTGAGCTGTCTTCAATATCATCTATCAAAAGACTGGCATTGTGTAGCATCTCAGTCACCTCAATGATCACCTGAAAAAAAGAGGAGGAGATTCATTGCAGATCGCGTGACGTTATGTGTATAATCTTATACAACAGCATTAAGTAATCCTAGAACTGGGTTTGGGAAAATTAATAAATTATTTAAAAATACAGGTATTTGAAATAAACGTTATTGTAATGTGTGCATTTTTCCTGCAGAGGGCAATGTGATCAATACTGTGGGAGCAGGTCTTCATCAATAAATGTACAGAGCTCAAATCATTGAGAACAAGAATGTCGAGGTAAGTTATTTCAATGCTGGAAAACACAAAATTAATGCAAGTTTAACATTAAACATGATGGAACTGTTGATCTCAGCTCAACAAGAAGAACCTTGGACATCATGGAGAAAGCCCCCCCCCCCCCAAAAGCTTTATAGTTCTTTTCATTCACACTCAAGGTCAGCAGTTGTGAGAACGCTCACAGTTAGTTGTTGTGCTCTACTGTAACTTTGTTTCCGTGAACATTTTGCAGCAGATGGAAATTTATGAATTTAACCAGTAGCTCAATGAACGATTTACTAAATCATCACAAGGTTTGGTTTTTATTGAACACTTATTTAAATTAAGGCTAATAATATTAGATCCCAAAATCTTCTGTTTTACTCAAATAGAAGCAAAAAAGAATATATCGTCATGTTGGAAAAGTGCATGACGATGAAGTGCACGGAGTGATGGCAGCATCTTCTCCTTCAGTATAGAGCCAAACATTGTTGAGTTCATCGACAACATGCAGCTCCCCAACACCAGCAGCACTCATGCAGGCCCACATAATGACACTCCCACCACCATGATTTACTGTAGGCACCATGCATTTTTCTTTGAAATCCTCACCTTTACGACACCATACAGTTTTAAAACCATTAGTTCCAAAAACAGTGATTTATGTCTCACTACTCCAGAGTATAGAGTGCCAGTAGCATGGAGCCTAGCAAATTCTATGTGTGTTTTTGAGCATGAGCTTTAGTAGGGGCTTCCTTTTTGGATACCCATGCATGCCATTTCTCTGCAGTGAGCGCAGTATGGCATCACAGGAAACAGTCGCTCCAGTTTGGCTTTCTACTACTTTAGCAAACTGCAGTGAACTGGTATGTTAATTTTCTTCAACCCTTCTAATCAGAAGGCGCTCCCGTTAAGATGTTTACTGCCATGAACGACCTGGGGGGTATTCCAGAAAGCTTGGTTAACTTACCATATGATAAATCATAACCTCTGGGTTGATTTACCCCAAACAGGCATACCATGAGTATGTCGGTTCCAAAACACCTGAGAAGAGTAAGTTTAATCAACCTCCAACTGGTTACCCAGAGTTAATGCGCGTGCACGGTGCATATATAAAGACATTTTCAATGGATCGCCGATTTCACGAGTCACCATGGAAAGTCAAAGCGAAAAAAAGAGAGCGGCGTATTTCACAGAGGTGGAGTTGGAGGTTTTAATGCACGCTTATGAGGAGTTTAAGCCAATAATATTAAAAAGAAGCAATACAGCTGCATCAGCTAAAGCAAGAGAGTTGGCTTGGCAAAAAATAACGGACAGAGTAAATGCGTGAGTGTATTAAATTACAAATTTGGTATTGGCTCCCGTTTTATTATAATACAAAATAATGAAGTATGACTTATACAGCCTTTTGAATATGTTATATCACTACGAAAATAATTAATACATGTATAGATATACATAATATGACTAAATATTAAATATGCGTCATAGATTTTACTACAAAGGACAAACCTGCCACTCTGTGGAATTCATCTTTAATAACAAGCAGAGGTTTATGGCCAGGGAACTGTACAAACGTGGGTAAGAACTGTTTAAGTGCCAGACATACTGTACGAACGGCTCTACACACAGTTGCCTTTCCCACATGCTCTGAATCGCCCAAAAAAAAAAAAAAATGTCCAGACGCAAAAAACCTAAGTGCTATGCACAGAATGTTTTCTGTGCTAAGCGCAGAACCGCGATTTGTCACATTCGCGATATGCGGTTTTAAAAGACGTGTTAAATAAACTAACGAATCTTTTGAAAAACGATAACGCTCTTTCAAATATTCATTAGGGTATGCAAACACATCAAAACGCGGTCTTATAACCCTCTCCCGACGAAAAAAAAAAAACTTCTTTTTTGTGCTTCTACGTCCACAGGATCCTCATCAAAAGGGCACGCCATGCTCACCAACCTTCTGAAACGAAGTTACACTGAAACATAACCTGCTCCCGAGCAGGTTATCTTCAGAGAGTCAGTTGCTATGGTTACATACATACCCAGAAAGTTACCTCCGCTTTTGGAACCGAAAGTTGAGGTTATCTACGAACTTACCCTTAAACATACCCAGGTATGTCACATAACCTGCTTTCTGGAATACCCCCCTGGACACGAAGTGGCATGATCACCTTAGCCTCTTCAAAAAAGTGCAGTGCTGCAGAGTTTCGTGGCTCGAACCCTGGCAAGTGTATAGCTGAATCAATCGAGGGTATGCTTGTGAAGTGGAATATTTCTGAATCCCGTGTTAATGTTATTTTGCGCGACAACGCAAGCAACATGAAAAAAGCGGAAGTGATCCCCTCAGTTACAGTTCTAAAACGGCACCTTGCTCGGGAGAGTCAGGAGGACACTGGTATAAAAACAATGAAAAACACTGTTCTTGAGGCCGTCAAGAAATGATTCACAACCATCGAGAAAGAGCCCTTGTATGCAGTTGCCACGTTTCAAAGATAGGTATATCTATTACATTTTTTTTCATGTCCATATTGATTATTGTGGAAAAAAGCCCTTCTTCTAACGCGGAAACTTCCAATTTCTTTTGACATTTGGCGCCAGTTTATCAGGAATTGGCGATTTTGTTCGCTCTGACTCGTTGAACAGATATGGTTCTTAGTTTTGTGCATAAATGTAATTTTCACCTTTGGATGGAAACACAGCTACTGATAAATTAATATTACTCTTGTCATTCGGCTTCAGAGTACCTCACTTCGTGGCGTTGTATGAAAGCGAGCAGCTCATATTCTTCTAACTGTTACAGCTTTTGGTTATTCCTCCAGTGGCTATCATTTATAATTGGGATTATTTTTAATAATGTAGTTGATTTCCACGTGTAGGAAGCAAAAGCATCTGAAGACATTAGTTTTTATTTACTCCAAGGGGTTACGATGTGAGAGGTTAATCTCTTTGTGTTTCTCTCTTTTTCCAGTGTGAGTGGCTGTTTGTGAGATGGGATCCGCTGAGCTCTTTTATTTATACTGTAACCCTACAGGGAAGATTATACGGGGCTAATATTATATTAGTTCCTCTGATGGTAATCTGTCCTTTCTTTTTGTTTGTGTATGGTCAATAAAGATCCTATGCAAGATTTCATGCTGCTTTGACTTTGAACTGTGTGCATTTAATAAACTGAACATAAATTAAGAGACTGGAATTGTGAGAAGTCTGATGAAAACTAAAGTTAAAAATATCTAAATTTCCATCATTTAAAAAAAATATTCCAAAGAAATAGACTTGGAGAAATCTTTTGCTCTGTCTTTCACTTTCTCTCTCTTCAATCTATCCATCCCCCTTTTATTTCACTCTTTCCTGTCTTTTTCCTCCAGCTTGCTCTCTCTTTATGCCATCTATCTGTTTCTTTTCTTTAATGCTCTCCATTTTCTCAATTCACTCTCTCTCTCTCTTGCTCTTTTCTATCTGTTTATTCTATTTCTCTCTCTTTGACCTCTCTATCTATTTCCGTCTTGCTTAGAATCACTCTTATAAGTAAATGGCTGTGATGTGAGCTACATTTTTAATTTGTAGGATATAAGGTGAAAAAAAAACAAAAAAATATTATAATTAGTTTATTTCTCCAACAAAAAAGCAAAATTGACCATAAATTGTTTAATTAGGGATTAAATCCATTAGTCATCCCTAATTAAAAATGCCTTGATTATCTTATTCTGGCCCTTAGGCAACACACACTTGTGACCAATGCTGCTGCACATGCTTCCAGGCATCTGTTGTCAGAGGATTATTGCCATATTTTAAAACATTCTTCCAATTTGAAAACCTCTAGCAGACTTCAAATTGACTAGATTTTTCTCTCTTTTTTTTAGGTACAAGTTTACAAATTTTTTTATTTCTTGGCCATTGTTTTTCCCCGTCCTCTGGCTAGTTGTTGGGTGGAGCCATTTAATGCCAAACAACTGTTTACACTCTTTTAAAATCATCATGACAACAGAAACTTTACAAATGACCCTGATCAAAAGTTTACCTTTATGTATTTAGCAGACGCCTTTATCCAAAGCAAATTACACTTAGGGAGTAAACATAAACAAGTGAGAAGTGAGCAGTTTTAATTCACTTTTTAAAATGACCTTTTTATTACCTTTTTAAAATTTCTTTTTGTACAACCTCAGCCTTTTAATTAACAAATGTTTAATTTCAACATAATTACATTACTAATAACTATTAACATTTTGACTAGTACTTTTACTCTTGAGTGATTGTGTCGTTTACACCTTGTAATTTTATTAAAATATTGGACTCTCTACATACGTCTGCACTTGTTGAATCGTAATTTTAACATCAGTTTGATTTGCTTAGTCAAATTTTTTCTCATCAGTGATATTGCTTCAGCTTTTACGATGCAGGCTAAGCAGATTTTCTCAAAGACTATTCCTTTAAAGTTCCTCCGGGGTTGGTTTTTTGAATTCCCTGTGGCAGCGTTTGGCTGGTGACAGCTGCACTTAACTATGCATGCAGGCCCAAAATAGAGCTGCTGTTCCCAGCACACTCTAATCTGAGCCCCGCACTCTGTTCTGCCTTTATCCTGTAAGTACACCTGCTGTGAAACTAGCAGCACTCCCCATATCTCAAGTGGTTTTCCTAAAATGTACATGCATTTCTAAAGAACAATAAGTAACTGACATTTCAGGCATATTTTACACATTTAAATTACCAGTAAATAAAAATCATTTAACATTTGGTGTTTTTTTTCTTTTTGCCTTTAAACCGTCCACTATCCTTATAGGTACATGAGCACAAATTCAGAGGTAAACGAACATATGCTAATGATCATCAGTGTCACAGAGGTTCAACTAAACTGGGTGAGAAACTCTGCTATCAAGTGTGGGGTTGAGAAAGATTGGGCACTGCAACACTATACAAGGTAGTTGTACTGCATCTTGCTAATTACTCTTTGAAGACAGAACAACATGGAACAATGGTGAACCTTCCCAGGAGTGGGCGGCCACCAAAAATTACCCCAAGAGCGCAGAGACAACTACCAAGACTTTTGGGAAAATATCTTGTGGACTCACGAGACAAAAGTTTAACTTTTTGGAAGGTTTGTGTCCCATTACATCTGGTGTAAAAGTAACACAGCCTTTCATAAAAAGAACATCAAACCAACAGTAAAATATGGTGGTGGTAGTGTGATGGTCTGGGGTTGTTTTGCTGCTTCAGGACCTGGAAGGCTTGCTATGATAGATGGAAGTATGAATTCTTCTGTCTACCAAAAAATCCTGAAGGAGAATGTCCGGCCATCTGTTCGTCAAGTCAAGCTAAAGCGATCTTGGGTGCTGCAGCAGGACAATGACCCAAAACACACCAGCAAATCCACCTCTGAATGGCTGAAAAAAACAAAACAAAATAAAGGCTTTGGAGTGGCCTAGTCAAAGTCCTGACCTGAATCCCATTGAGACGCTGTGGCATGACCTTATCAAGGCGGTTCATGCTAGAAAACCCTCAAATAAAGCTGAATTACAACAATTCTGCAAAGATGAGTGGCCAGAATTCCTCCAGAGCGCTGGAAAAGACTTGTTGCAAGTTATCACAAACGTTTGATTGCAGTTATTGCTGCAAAGGGTGGCCCAACCAGTTATTAGGTGCAGGGGCAATTACTTTTTCACACAGGGCTATGTGGGTTTGGATTTTTTTTCTCACTAAATAATAAAAACATTCATTTAAAAACTGCATTTTGTGTTTACTTGTGTTATCTTTGACTAATATTAAAATGTTCGATGATCAGAAACATTTTGTGTGATAAACATGCAAAAGAATAAAAAGTCAGGAAGGGGGAAAATAGTTTTTCATACCACTATATATATATATATATATATTATATATCTCCAGGACAATGTTAGTTCTCCAAGATGTTTGGAATGATTTCCTGCTACAACGGAGAGTCTACCTGCTGCCGTTTTGAAGGCAAAGTGGGGGCACACCTAATATTGATTCTATTTTGTTCATTGAATCATTTTTATTTCTTAAAGCATTTTTGTTTGCAGCATTCACACCTACTGCAGCTTCCACACTTTTAACATGCACAAATAAGAATTCACCTCAACCCTTCTTGTTTACAAAGAGTTTGCATTTTACATCTGCAAAGGTTCACCACTCTGAGGTCATTGAACCCTTGCGGCTCAAGAAATCTCTTAATATAGTGTTCCTACTGTTTTGTCTTAGATTGAGAGGTGCCGAGTGTTTCTAGCAATGGCATCCATGATATGTACTGCTCTGCTTCAGATCAGCTGAGGCATTTACAGAACGATATTTAAGAAATGTGCCCAGATAAGAACATTCACAGCCTGTATAGAGCATTTTGTTCAAATATACCACCTTTTCATACTCCTCCAAAACCTAGGTTTCTTCACCTAGGTTACCAGTTCCAACTACAAACTCAAACAGAAACGTGTTTTTTATCCCCCATCCTAACTCCATGTAAAGCACTTTGTATTACAACGCGTATGACATGTGCTATACCAATAAACTTGCACTGCCCTTCCTTTTGAGGGCTCCATTTTCCTCAACTGATCCCCGGGTGCTGCCCACTCCTCCAAATGTATGTGTTCATGGTGTTTGTTCACTGCTCTTTGTGCATGTGCATTTTTAAATTATTCATTCCATACCAAAACTAATAACCTTTTTGGAACTTACACACTATATTTGAAATCAAATTAAACAATAGGCGGGTTGTGCCATTCCAATTTAATTAAAAACTGCCACTGTGATTGGCAAATGCACCAGTGCGTGGGTAGACTTCTATAAGAAGGTTATAATGTTGACCTCAAAAAACCTTGAAATGCAGTTTTTTATTCATGTATTTAAGCAACTACAAGAAATATTACTTTCATGACAATTACGCAAAAAAATAATGTATAAATATTCCCACTAGGGGGCAGTGTTAATGTAGCATTAAGTCATCTTTTTACTTTAAGTGATGGAGGGAGCAAATTTTATGTTTCTAGTTTAAAATGTTAGAAAAGTATAATTGTCTTCTAGTAAATATTCCATAAAACAAGAAGACAAAGGAAAGAAGTTGCAGAAGTGACTAGAATCATAATGACTCCAAGAAGCAAATACAATTCAGCTCCTAAACAGAAAATTTTATATTGTGCCACAATATTGTTGCACCCCTAAAAAGTGTTTTTAGTTTATTTAACATCATTTTGAAAGTAAAAAAAAATAAATTATGTAACCGGAACACATTTAGTGTCAAAACAACTCATTAAAAGTGGTTATTAATAACTCAGAAAAGTGTTCAATGCATCTGTCTTGGAGTTATTGTAACACTTTCTTTTTGGAGGTATTTAATCAACTCTGTGTTAAAAAAAATCAACTATTTTGACTGTGTTCATTTAACTCTAGAAAGGGACAAACTATTTAAACTCACAACAAGTGTTAAAACCAACTTCGTGGGAGTTAAATCAACACTCTACTTTTTGCTCTGTATGTTGTTGAAATAATGTTTCCTTCCTTTCATGCACCACTTATTTACAGCCTCTTTTGCTGAGAAAACACTTCTTGCAACACTTTGCTGGGCCAGAAATCTGTCATAAATCCCTCCTGCAGGAGTGTGATGTTCCAGATTGTTGCGTTTAAACAACCCTTGCAACCCCTGACAACATTGTCCTTCAAGAACTCCTACCATATGCTTAGCCGAGTAATGTGAAGAGGCAAACAGAAACGGCGAGGTAAACACATTTTATGACCTCCCGTGTTACTTTATCTGCCTCGAATACTTTAAGCTCACCCTTCACAACTCAGGTTCTTCCTCCTCCCAGACGCCCCAAGAGCTGGACATCAGCTTTACTGTTTACTTGTGAGAAAAGGAGCACTGGTGACATCTGGCAGATCTTCACAAGCGCCGGAGAAAGCCTCCGTCCATGTCACTTGTTATCGTAGGCACACTCGCCAACCATCATTGTGTTATGTTAAGTAGTGGCTCTGTTCTTTGTCAGCGGCTCTTTCCTCCTTGGGTTTCAATTCCAAACATGGTTATCCTTCAGGGTCCCTACCCCCCCACCTCTCCCCTTGATGTTTCCAATGCTCTGCAGTCCAGTTAGTGACCAGGATCAGAAGCAGAGGCTTCGCTGTGGAGATATCGTTCGATTTTAAGAAGAACGAGTGGTGTTGGAGTAAAACTATGAAGCTTCATTCATTATTTTTGATTTCGGGAGGTCATTTGTAAGATTTTTGTTGTTTTTAATATCTTTTTGACTCTAAATATGACTAGTGGCGAGTTTTCCTTGATTGATTCCGCACTTTACAATCACTCCCTCTGTGATGGCTGGAACAACATCACTGAAGGTGCCATTTACCATCTGGGCAATGCCATTCTTTTTTTGGGCTACATGGGTGGTAGTGGAGCTTATGGGGCTCTGTACATCTTCAGTTTTTTGGTTCCAGCATTCCTATGCCTGGCCCTTTGGGGCTGGGTGTCGGTGTGCGGCCTCGATGTCTTTATCTGGAACCTCCTGCTGATGCTGCAGAGCTTGGCCCAGGTGTGTCATCTGATTTTTCGGCTGATGCGGGACGGTTTAGCTAATGAGGAACTTTCTGCACTGTACACAACAGTCTATCTGCCGCTGGATGTACCTGTGCAGGTGTTTAAGCAGATTGCTACAGCTGGCGAGAACAAAGTGCTCTCTCTAGGGGCTGAAGAGACATACGCTGTGGAGGGAAAGACACCAATTGATCAGTTGTCTTTCCTCCTTTCTGGCAGGTGAGAAATAGTTTCACTTTTTATGCTGTGAATTAGAAGATTGAAAAACTGATTATGTCCCATTAACATATTCACACCATTAACCCTGGGGCTTTTTTGAGCATGTTTTACTACTTTACAATTTGCTCTAATAGTTAACCTTTAAAACCGTTTTATGTGGCAATGATATCATTTTTATTACAACCACAGTTGTTTTTTTTTTACAAATATTTTTTCTCATTGCATCACACAATAATTCCACAAATAACCTGAAATGGTACAAAAATACAATTCCTAGAATTCAATGTAGTAATTTAAAGGCAAAATTAAAATGGATAGATCTCCCCAAAAAGCAGACAAGGTGGAAAAAAAAACTTAACTTCTCCTAAAACTACTAAAAGTCCCTAGCTCTTTTTGTGTCATTGAACAAAGTTGCCAGAACTTTGAAAAATACAAGCCATATCACAGGTCTTGTACTTCCAGGGATTATCTTTTAACCACTAGATGGCACTGATGACAATGAAACAGAAATACGATTTTCTCACATGACCAAATTATGAGTGTTAACTCTTAAACCTTCGCTTGAAACCAGTAAAATCAAAGCTAATAACCTTTTTGAAACCTACACCATAATATTTTAAATAAAAATTAAACAATTTTGCATCATTTCTACTTAATTCAAAACAGCAGTTGTGATTGGCACATGCACCGGTGCCTCCAGAGACTTCTACGGGTAAACTGGTGCCTGTTCATACCAACGACACTCTAAAATCGTTGAGAAAGATATGGACAGCTCTGTAATTGGGCTCAAATGAATCCATTACTGGTCTGGAGAGGAGGATGCCATTGACGGCTGCACATGCACACAAGTGACTTCCTGTTAAGGGTAGAACCGTCATAGTTTCAGAGCTCACCGCGGTTTGGCTTCACTCTGCCGGCCATGTAAGACACACTTGATTTGAAACATCATAGAGAAAAGGGGTATTTTTTTATGTTAATCACAATAATATTTTACAATTTTAATGACAGCTCACTAGTAACCAACCTGCAGAACAAATTGGGTCCACACATTTGTTAAAAAACATTTAAATTTATGTATTTAGCAGACGCTTTTATCCAAAGCGACTTACAGTTGGGGAGTAAGCAGTTTGATACAAGGTCAGATAAATCATAAGACATAGTAATAGAAGACATTTTAGCTGATACAGAAAATAAATTCAGTGCTTTAGAGGTTTTTTTTTTATTTTATTTATTAGTTAAGTGCTTTTAGTTAAAAGAGTTTTCAGTTGCTTTTTTAAGGTTGTCAGAGACATAAGTTTCCGGATTGGAACTGCAAGAGAATTCCACCAGCCCGCAACTGTGAAAGCGAAAGTCCCAGTGAGATTTTTTTCCCGCTCTGAGATGGAACCAACAGATGCTGTTCATTTCCTAAAATCCAATCCAATCCAATCCATCTTTATTTATATAGCACTTAAAGTGCTGTACACAGCCTATGAGGTGTAAGGCTAATAAAAATAGTGATGTAACATAAAATAAATAAAAGTTTGATAAAGCATAGAAATAAAAAACCACACAATAAAAAACACCAGTCAGAGGTAAGAACAATAAAACAAGTAAAAGTCAACAATTCAGACAGAGTTAAAAGCCAGAGTAAAAAGATGTGTTTTTAAGGATGACTTAAAAACGATAAAAGAATCAATCTGTCTAAGGTGCAAAGGCAGTTTGGGGCATCTGGAGGGGAGCAAATGTATCCACACAGACACTCAAAAACCCTGAACGCTGTAAAGACTCTACTAAACCAAGAGGTGGCATTTTTAAATTATGTATTTAGCATTGAGTTTGAAAAAAAAAAGGAATCAGTTTTTAATCAAACCGGAAAAATGTATATGTAAACCTGTACATGCTGAAATTAAAAGTACTAAGTTCTTGCTTCAGTCTGCATTTTCCCCTGTGGCTCAGTCAGTAGGACATTGTGCTAGCAATGCAAAGGTTGTGTGTTCCACATCCCAGGGAAAACAAGAACTGACAAAATGAGGTATTTCCATGAAATGTAAGTCACTTAGGATAGAAGTGTCTGCCAAATGCACAAATGTTGGGTAATTTTGGGTTATGAAATATCATTCATTCACTTTCCAGACCCATTCCTTGGTTTAAGGATCACTGGGTTCTCTTACGCACTTGGGACGGAAGATGGTGTATACCCTACACCTAAATCAATCAGAATTTAGAGAGTTAAATGAACCTGACGCGTGTTTTTGGTCTTGTCGATGAAACCGGGTACTGAAAACCCAGGCAAGCACAAAGCACAGGCAAAGGAATTCAAACACAATCCCCTTTTTTCACAGGATCCGAGTGTCCTTGGAAGGTCAGTTCCTCCATTACATCTTCCCTCACCAGTTTCTTGACTCTCCGGAATGGGAGTCTCTAAGACCAACAGAGGAGGGTAACTTTCAGGTATGGCATCATCTTTAGCCAATGCTACAGAATAAATGAACTAAAAAGTTCTCAATTTCCATCCCATGACCTCAGGTGACCCTAACGGCTGAGACAGACTGCCGCTACATCTCATGGCGAAGACGCCGACTTTACTTTCTACTTTCAAAAGATCGTTACATTGCACGACTTTTCTCTGTCATGCTTGGAAGTGACATTGCTGACAAACTGTACTCCCTCAACGACAAGTTGTTCGCCAAGAGTGGTGTGCGCCTTGATATTCGTCTGCCCAGTCTCTATCACGTCCTTGCCCCCTCACCACAGGGCAGTGAGGGTGGCAGTGCTAGTTCTCCACCCAGAGGGAGCCTGGGAGATTACACAGGTGTGAAAGTAAATCTAGGGCAACCTAACCAAGGCCCCGATGGTAGAAACTTCCAACCAAGCCAGGAAAAGAGCACCAGACCCATGCCTCCACACCAGCTCTGGGCCTCAGACACAGAGATGCCCTCTGGTGAGGACTCTACCAGCTTGATTTTGGAAGACTTTGCAGATATGACAGGCTCTCTAATGGACTATGGGAATGAGCGGGAGTATTTGAAGTAAAGATTTGGGTGTTAAATCTAACACACACACTGGGACACTACTTAAATCACAATGTAAGTAGACAAGTAATGGTTTATGTGATGGTTTGCACGAAAAGGCACAACTGAACTAACTGGATATCACAAACACTGAATTATGAATGCGCATGAGTGTTTGTTTCGTTTAGGTTTTTTTTAAGATTTGTGCATAGTAGGGATAGGCTGTTACATCTTATGGCGCTTTTCCCCTGCATAACACGGTACAGTTCATTTCGCCGTGGTTTTAACGGCTTTTCCACTGCGTTGTGGCTGTGAAACCGACACAATTTCTGGAACTCGTTCAAGGAGTTTCTAGAACTGACAGCCTTCTCTTGATTGGCGGAGCAAGCATGAAGTACATGGACGCTTACTGGTCAGAGAGAGTCGTCATTGTTTGCGTCATTGAATCGCATTCGCAACTTCTCACCAAATAACCTGTTGTGGACACTCCTTTGGCGCTTTTGCGATCCATTGTTGTTTTTTTCAGACATTTCCTGGTCTCATGACGCAGTCCTTATGTCATGGAAGGGGTGGGAGGAAAATACTTTGGCGATGGCTGTTATAACACACCCCCTTTGATGTAACACTAAAGCCTATGGAAAACCCCAAACTAACAAGATCTAACGGAGCACCGTGTGTTTGATTGGTACGGCTAATGTAATCTTTACGGTAGTTATTTAGTGGACATCCGTTTGGTTGCTTAATTTGAGTTCTCTTAGCCAATCGATCTTGGTAGGAGGCGGTAAATTTTGTAGCTCAGGAGTGCCGGCAGATGAGGGGAACCATCAAGGTTGCAAAAGAATTAATAAACAAAAACTCTTGCATGTAGCTAATGATGAGTGAGATGTGGAGGAGAGAGGGAGAAATAATGAACAGTGGTTTGAATAGAAGTCTTGGCTTTATGCTTTATTCTACTTTCCCTAGAGGCAGAAAAGTTGTGTGCTCTCAAGAACAGAAATTCAAAATTCACGTACACATTAAAACACTATTTGTGAAGTTCTTCATAAGTTTAAATAAACAAATATGACGTAACAGTTCATAAGTTCTTGCAGTTGTTAACAGTTATCTATATTAGTAGAGTCAACTGCGTTATAATATTAATTTAAAGATCAAAAGCTCTCTTTTATTGCCAATATTTATTTGGTAATAAATAAGTTTTTAAAAATAAAGATTTGGTAGTTTCACATCTGGTAATTATGTAAACAAGACACATACTGCATGACGTTTTTCTACACAAGGGTGCTTTGAGGGAAAATGTTGTTTTTATTTATAGTAATTAATGAATAAAAAGTTTTCATTAAGTAAACCAATTGCAAAAAATGGTGACTTTTAATTATTTTGCAGCATCGTGGTCGCTGGAGTAGTGGTTAGTGAGCTTAAGTGGGGATCAGGTCACCTGGTTCGAGTTTTAATCTCACCATCCTTTCCTGACCCTGTATTCCCTTCTCTCTCCCACTTTATTTCCTACCTGTGTCAAATCTCTCATCAAAATAAATGCAAACTATTCAGAGAAAATAATCTTTAGGGTTGTTAAAGATCTCTACAGTAACCCACAATGATGATATTCGTAGTCATAGGTTTTAATAACTGAACATTAACAATATTTGTGTGCCAGTCAGTCAGAATCAAGCCAACATCACAGTCAATTGCAATTTAGAGCTTGTCTTCAAAAGGGACAACATTGCATAGACCCTCCAGGATAAAGTGCCCAAGCTTACATTAAAAAAGAACAATCTTTTGTTATGGTAAAAATATACCTTCTCAATTGATAATAAACACTGGAGACCGTTTGAGAGAGAACACAGCAAATGCGGATATTTATTACAAAGATTTAACAGTCTCAACGCATTTCCAACACACGTGACTCTAAAGTGGAAGAACGTGGTTATATATAGAGAGAGAAAAGAAAGAAAGAGAGAAAGAGACTGACCCAAGAGAGTTGGGCCAGAGAGAGATCAGCGCAAGAGAGCGGGTCAAGAGAGCGAGCAAAGAGCTTTATCACCTTCTTATCTCCTCATGGGGCGGTACTTAAGTATGACGTGTGCTCTCAAAAGTTTCTCAAATTACATTTCTCAATATGACCACTAGATGGAGGTATTACATATATTACAAAATTCCCATCACACTTTTTTTTAAACCAGTTAATTGTTTCATTTACAATATGTGCATAAGAAGCTTTGTTACTTTACTGTTTCAATGCATAAGAAGCACTGTTACTGTCTTTAAAATCCCTGTACAAAAACCCATGCACGATGTGGGAACTTCAGTTTCATACGATTTATAACCAGAATAAAAATCCCTTGACTGAAGTTTATATTTTACACTAGACTAAGTACAGACAAGTATTTTTTTGGTGATCATTACTATGCTTCATCCATCACATGGAGTGGTTAGTAACTCCCAGTCATCCACATACGCCCTTTGATGATAAATGGTAACCCAAGCCCTCCCCCACCAAATACCTTGAATTGCCAGCAAGTGACACAGACAGCACTATGTAGAGCAGTGGATCATGGGACAGCTGTGAGAGGTGAAAGGTTCTGCTGTCACTTGAGACATGACCTTCACACACTGGTTTGCAAGGAATGGAGTGAGCAGTTCATTTACTGTAACATAAACTCTCGGGTTTGTGCCAGTGTTCTCAATGGTATTTTGTTCTCGCCTATTTTCACAGACGATGATACTTCAGGGCATCTTCCACCACGTTTCCAAAGAGGGTGTGCACCGCTGGTGCCTACCGATACACCAAAGCTGTAGGAAGGCACTACGGACTGAAAGAAACATTCAACATTCTTTATTTAACAGTTGTAAACCATAATCCTCCAGCAATTGTTTATGATTCCTTATTGCTGTGACTTCAGCATGACCGTTTTTAACCGATTTGTGATGGCATGTGCTTTAAAGTCTATTTCACAAAAGTGACTAAACATTTCTGCAAATATTTTTTTAGATCTTTTCATAGGAGAATGCTGCAGAAGTGACTCTTTGACACAATGAAGTAGTCAGAGTAAAGTTTGTAAAGCAGTGTACATTTATTTTCTCTCAAAAAAACAAAACAATACAGTCAATAATAGCTGATCCCCTGGGAACAAAAGTGAGCACACCCCTAAGTGAAAATGTACCACTTGAGCACAATAAGTAATTTTCCTTCCCCTGTGACTCACTAGTGTTACGCTGTCTCAGATGAGTTACAATTAGTATAAAAACTCTTCCACTCTCTCAACTTAATCACTGAACGTTCAACGTGGCAGACAACTCTGAGAAGACCTGTGAAAATGAATTGTCGCTTTTTATAAAGATGGCCTAGGCTATAAGAAATTGCCAACGGTACTTTACGAGGACAATCCAGTGCTTTAAGAGGACCGTTCTTCTCAGAACAGCACTCACCATGTCGGCCAAAGAAGCTGAGAGCATGTTCTCGAAGTCACATCCAAGGATTGGCTTTAAAAACTGTTTTGAGAAATTGCTCTGCATGTTTGCTATCTTAGAAGAAAGCCTCTTCCAAATATGGTGCACAAGAAACCTTGCAGACAACATGGACCAGGATTACTGGAACCATGTCATGTGGTCAGATGGTGTGAGAGGAGTACAAAAACAAGTGTGTCTTGTCTACCTTTAAACATGGGGGTGGGAGAGTCATGATCTGAGTCATCGGGGAAAAAATTAATTCTAACATGTACAAAAGCAGAGTGTGGTCCCCTCCCTCCGGAAATTGGGCTGCAGAGCAATGTTCCAGCATAATAATAGCCCCAAGCACATGCTTAAATGACCACCGACTTGATAAAGAGGCTGAGGGTAAAGGTGATGGACTGGCCAAGCATGTCTCCAGACCTAAACCCCATTGAACACCTCTGGGGCATCCTGAAATGGAAGGTGGGGGAGCACAAAGTGTCAAATGTCCACCACCTACGGGAGTCCAGTGGCAACCTGTGAAGCTCTGGTGAACTCTATGGCCAAGAGAATTAAAGCCGTGCTGAAAAATGATGGTGGCCACACAAAAAATGTACATATTCAGCTGTTATTGGCTGTATTTTTACTTATTTTGAGAGGACAATACATGTACACTGTTATACAAACTTTACACTGACTATTTTTCATTGTGTCCAAGAGTATTTTCTGCAGCATTCTCCTATGAAAAGATCTAAATAAATGTTTGCAGAGATGTGAGGTGTGTACTCACTTTTGTGATATTCTGTGAGTGTGTTTGGAACAAGTGAGATATATGTTATGTAAACTGCTTGAGAGATTTGTTACACACGTGTGGGTTTTTCATGATAGAAAGATTTCAGTATCTTGTGACGGACCATTGAATTAAGATGTAATTTCACGGGGCCAACTCACAAGTGCTGCGTTAAAAATGTGATATTGCGTTAAATATCAGAAATGGAGGAACACAATCACTTTTTAATAGCAAGTCTGGCATTTGAAGCACTGTTTCACTGTATGGGAATAGTGAAATGTCATTTCACGTTCATTTTAAACTCTTTTTATTATTTGAAATCAAAGGTGTACTTGCAGTAGAAATAATAATGTGAGGGCTGACCATCAGAATAAACAATATTTCTTTTATTTGGAACAATGCACAAGCATAAGAAGATAAAAATATAGAGTAGGGGAAATACTGGTAATTTTCTGGTTTTCCAGTTTAATTATGGCTTCTGTATGTTAATCATATGTACACCTCAACTGTAAGAGACTGAATAAAAAAAAAAGTCACTTTGTGTGGTTTTTAAAACGTTTAGCTTATTCTAGCCTTGTTTTGACTCCTTTTTTAGTGTTTGTGCTCTTACAATCTAGATTTATGAATTTTCACAGGACTTTTTTTCTGCAATGGAAAAATATAAATCATGTCCAACCCCAATTAGTTAAAAAAAGTTTGGGAAGTTCTTTGTATGTTATAACCAAATAAACAAGTGTGGTTTTAATAGTACACCTTTGTTGCCCATTTAGACATTTCCCAAGATGAATGTAGCTAGCTTAAATGCACCACCCACCACTGCTGTGAACACCCAAACTCAAGAAAATTAGAGTGTGGGATTGTGGGAATTGGAGTCCTTTAATGCTTGATTTTCAGCTGCAGTTTGAAACTCAAGGTTCATACGTGTGTTTATAATGTTTGACATACAACCTAATTTTATGTCATTAAAAAACATAAAATATGATCGATAACAGCTAAGATGTGCTCCAGTTTTGGCCCCTCATTAAAACTACTGGCTAACATTGCTGCTACGCATGCTTACAAGCACTCAAATGCAGTCAAATGTTAACACTTACTGTGATTGGCTC
>SRMA01024576.1:0-36866 GCA_007224835.1 Danionella cerebrum | reverse complement strand
CGAAGGTGCGATGGCACCTATTGTATTTGTTGGCGTTCTTATTATTATTATTATTCCGCCATTGAAGTCAATGGCAGCCCTATGAACCGATTGCGGGAAAGTTATGAAATTTGGCCCAAGGATTCAAATGGTCACCATAAGAAATCTGACCCAATCTGGACCCTCTAACTCAAACTCTATAGCGCCACCACTAGTCCAAAGTTTCACATATGTAAATGCAAATAACTCAAGAATTCTATGGTGTAAAAACAAAATTCTTTGTGCCACTGATTCCATGGCTCATGATGATTCTAATGATCTCAATGATCTCATGTTCCAATTATCCAATTAGCCGCCTTTTTGAATAATTAAAATTGCAACTTTTTCGAACTCCTCCTAGACCGTTCATCCAATTCCCATAAAACTCATGCAGTATCATCTACAGACCCTATTGAGCAAAAGTTATCAAAAGAAATTTATTTTGTCTTATGGTTTTAGAGAAATTAACGAATAAATAAAATATAAAACTAGCAAAAGTGGCCATATGGCTATATCTCTTAAACCATTCGGTGGATTGAGACCAAATTTGCTGTATTTTATAAGAGTCATGTCCTGAGATTGCCTGTTGAGTTTCAACTCAGTGCCCCCTAGTGGTCAGGAGATACAAAAAAATGTATTTTTTGGCTAATAACTTCATATCACTTTGTCCAAAAATCATGAAGTAGGTCTTAAAGTGTTCAGGGCATCATTCCGAGTCGGTACATGTGCATTTTTACTAGGTCAGCCATTTTTGAAGTCAGCCATTTTGTTTTTTGTCAAAAATTAACGTTTGTCCAAATGCCTTATGAACACCTTGCAGGAAAATTATAACATTTGACACGCTGATACAGTTGGCTATTATAACTACTCTGACCCAATCTGGAGTTTCTAGGTCATACTCTATAGCGCCACCACTAGTCCAAAAATTCACAAAAATTAATGCAAATAACTCATGAAATGTGTGGTCTAAGGACAAAATTCTTTTTGCAACTGATTCCATGGTCAACATCAATTTTAACGAACACCAATGATGTCTTGTTCCAATTATCCAATTAGCCACCATTTTGAATAAACAAAACTGCAACTTTTTCTAACTCCTTCTAGACAGTTCATCCAATTCCCATGAAAGTCATGCAGTTTCATCTACAGACCCAATTGACCAAAAGTTATCAAAAGAAATTTATTTGGTCGTATGGTTTTAGAGAAATTAACAAATAAATAAAATATAAAACTAGCAAAAGTGGCCATGTGGCTATATCTCTTAAACCATTTGGTAAATGGAGACCAAATTTGCTGTGTGTTATAAGAGTCATGTCCTGAGGTTCCCTGCTGAGTTTCAACTTAGTGCCCCCTAGTGGTCAGGAGATACAAAAAATGTCTTTTTTGGCTAATAACTTCATATCACTTTGACCAAAAATCATGCAGTTGGTCTTAAAGTGTTCAGGACATCATACCAAGTCGGTACATGTGCATTTTTACTAGGTCAGCCATTTTTGAAGTCAGCCATTTTGTTTTTTGTCAAAAATTAATGTTTTGTCCAAATGCCTTATGAACACCTTGCAGGAAAATTATAAAATTTGACACGCTGATACAGTTGTCTATTATTAGTACTCTGACCCAATCTAGAGTTTCTAGGTCATACTCTATAGCGCCACCACTAGTCCAAAGTTTCACAAACGTTAATGCGAGTATCTCATGAAATGTGTGGTCTCAGGACAAAATTCTTTTTGCAACTGATTCAATGTTCAATGGCAATTTCAAAGAACACCATGACGTCATGTTCCAATTATCCAATTAGCTGCCATTTTGAATAATCAAAACTGCAACTTTTTCGAACTCCTTCTAGACCGTTCATCCAATTCCCATGAAACTCATGCAGTATCATCTACAGACCCTATTGAGCAAAAGTTATCAAAAGAAATTTATTTGGTCTTATGGTTTTAGAGAAATTAACGAATAAATAAAATATAAAACTAGCAAAAGTGGCCATGTGGCTATATCTCTTAAACCATTCGGTGGATTGAGACCAAATTTGCTGTGTGTTATAAAAGTCATGTCCTGAGGTTGCCTGCTGAGTTTCAATTCAGTGCCCCCTAGTGGTCAGGAGATACAAAAAATGTCTTTTTTGGCTAATAACTTCATATCACTTTGTCAAAAATTCATAAATTTGGTCTTAAAGTGTTCAGGGCATCATAACGAGTCGGTACATGTGCATTTTTACTAGGTCAGAAATTTTTGAAGTCAGCCATTTTGTTTTTTGTCAAAAATTAACGTTTTGTCCAAATAACTTATGAACACCTTGCAGGAAAATTATAAAATTTGACACGCTGATACAGTGGGCTATTATAAGTACTGTGACCCAATCTGGAGTTTCCAGGTCATACTCTATAGCGCCACCACTAGTCCAAAATTTCACAAACATTAATGCAAATAACTCATGAAATGTGTGGTCTAAGGACAAAATTTTTTTGCAACTGATTCCATGGTCAATATCAATTTTAACGAACACCATGACGTCTTGTTCCACTTATCCAATTAGCCGCCATTTTGAATAATCAAAACTGCAACTTTTTCTAACTCCTTTAGACTGTTCATCCAATTCCCATGAAACTCATGCAGTATAATCTACAGACCCTATTGAGCAAAAGTTATCAAAAGAAGTTTATTTGGTCTAATGGTTGCAGAGAAAGTAATGAATAAACATTGTAAAACTAGTAACAAGGTAATTTGGATGTATCTCTCAAACCATTTAGTTAAAAAAGATTAAATTTGGTGGGTGTTGTAAGAGCCATGTGTTAAGGTTCCTTGTGGAGTTTGAATGCGGTGCCCGCTAGTGGCCAGGAGATACGAAAAATGATTTTTTTTTTTCAAAATCCTAAAATGTATTTTTATATTTTTGAATTATCGTGCTGAGTCAGTTTCTTTGAATGTTTACTATGTTAGTCAATTAGATGTCCGCCATATACTTTTTTTTGCTCACATGTACAGCAGATCTCTCGATGAAACTTAAAATACCTTTTTTGTTTATTTTCAGCCTTTGTTCATCTTTTTCCCCTTCTTCATTCTGATGGCCGCTTGGCCCCGTATCACTGCTTGCAGTTATATTTATTATTATTATTCCGCCATTGAAGTCAATGGCAGCCCCATGAACCGATAACGGGAAAGTTATGAAATTTGGCCCAAGGATTCAAATGGTCATCATAAGAAATCTGACCAAATCTGAACCCTCTAACTCAAACTCTATAGCGCCACCACTAGTCCAAAGTTTCACATATGTAAATGCCAATAACTCAAGAATTCTATGGTGTAAAAACAAAATTCTTTTTGCCACTGATTCCATGGCTCATGATAATTCCAATGATCTCAATGATCTCATGTTCCAATTATCCAATTAGCCGCCATTTTGAATAATTAAAATTGCAACTTTTTCGAACTCCTCCTACACCGTTCATCCAATTCCCATGAAACTCATGCAGTATCATCTACAGACAATATTGAGCAAAAGTTATCAAAAGAAATTTATTTCGTCTTATGGTTTTAGAGAAATTAACGAATTAATAAAATAAAAAACTAGCAAAAGTGGCCATATGGCTATATCTCTAAAACCATTCGGTGGATTGAGACCAAATTTGCTGTGTGTTATAAGAGTCATGTCCTGAGGTTGCCTGCTGAGTTTCAACTCAGTGCCCCCTAGTGGTCAGGAGATACAAAAAATGTCTTTTTTGGCTAATAACTTCATATCACTTTGTCCAAAATTCATAAATTTGGTCTTAAAGTGTTCAGGGCATCATAACGAGTCGGTACATGTGCATTTTTACTAGGTCAGCAATTTTTGAAGTCAGCCATTTTGTTTTTTGTAAAAAATTAACGTTTTGTCCAAATGACTTATGAACACCTTGCAGGAAAATTATAAAATTTGACATGCTGATACAGTGGGCTATTATAAGTACTATGACCCAATCTGGAGTTTCTAGGTCATACTCTATAGCGCCACCACTAGTCCAAAATTTCACAAACATTAATGCAAATAACTTATGAAATGTGTGGTCTAAGGACAAAATTCTTGTTGCAACTGATTCCATGGTCAATATCAATTTTAACGAACACCATGACGTCTTGTTCCAATTATCCAATTAGCCGCCATTTTGAATAATCAAAACTGCAACTTTTTCTAACTCCTCCTAAACTGTTCATCCAATTCCCATGAAACTCATGAAATATAATCTACAGACCCAATTGACAAAAAGTTATCACTAGAAATTTTTTTGGTCTAATGGTTTTAGAGAAATTAATGAATAAACATTGTAAAACTAGTAAAAAGGTCAATTGGATGTCTCTCTCAAACCATTCAGTTAAATAAGACTAAATTTGGTGGGTGTTAAAAGAGCCATGTGTTAAGGTTCCTTGTGGTGTTTGAATTTGGTGCCCCCTAGTGGCCAGGAGATATGAAAAATGATTTTTTTTTTCAAAATCCTAAAATTTAATTTCATATTTTTGAAGCATCGTGCTGAGTTAGTTTCTTTGAATGTTTACTATGTTAGTCAATTAGATGTCAGCCATATACTTTTTTTTGCTCACATGTACAGCAGATCTCTCGATGAAACTTAAAATACCTTTTTTGTTTCTTTTCAGCCTTTGTTCATCTTTTTCCCCTTCTTCATTCTGATGGCCGCTTGGCCCCGTATCACTGCTTGCAGTTATATTTAGGGCTCGAGCACCGAAGGAGCTCGGGCCCAACGGGCTCGAGCACCGTAGGTGCAAGAACCCTATTGTTTCTGTTAGGATTATTATTATTATTATTCTTTTTCTTCTAACGTGTTTTTGCGGGCATTTTTGAGGGCCTAAACATGCGTAAAAAGTCACCAAATTTTGCACACACATCAGAACCGGTGAAAATTTACGTCTAATTGTGTTTCGAAAAGCAGGTGTGGTAAAATGACTCTAGAGCGCCACCTAACGCGTTGTAGCTTATGATGCGCTATGAGTTTGTCGTAGGCGAATGAAATTCGCCACGCATGTGTAGGGTACTAAAAACTTAAATATAAGTAAATGGGATCTCATTTCCAAAATCGACAGGAAGTCAGCTATTTCCCAAAAACCTCTAAAAATGGCCATTTTTGCTCACGTCGTACTTTAACGAACTCCTCCTAGAGATTTCATCTGTTCGTCTCAAAACTCGTTCAGCACTATCTTAAGGCATATGGGATGTTAAATTGCGAAGCTTTTTTGACTTCGATAAACTATGTGCGCACAGCGGTCATCCAAAGTCGAAATTTTGTCGTAAACAGGAAGTTGTTATAACTCGGGCCAAGCAATGTCCGATCCAGTTCAAATTCGCCATGTAGGTTAAGAGTGAATATCTTAACAAATGCAAATAGCGATATACAGTGTCAGTTATAGCGCCACCTAGTGGCAACATGTAATAGACCCTTTTCTGTTGTTTTATACTTGTATTTCAGGCTGTATTGCGAGTACATGTTTGAAAATCAGTACACTTATGTAAGGGATCAGGATCAACAAAAAAGTCAATAGGATTCAGTTTCCAAAACCGACAGGAAGTCGGTTATTTTTTACTATTGTATGAAATTGAGCACAGTTTCAGGCTTTGTACTTTAACGAACTCCTCCTAGAGAATTCATCTGTTCATCTTCAAAGTTGTTCAGTATTCTCTCAAGGCATATGGGATGTTAAATTGCGAAGCTTTTTTGACTTCATTTTACGATGCGCGAATGGCAGTCCTCGAAAGTTGAACTTTTTCCATGAACAGGAAGTGGTTAATAACTCAGCAATGCAATGTCTGATCGGGTTAAAATTCGTCATGCGTGTTAAGAGTCCATGTCTGAAAGATTTCATAGAGTGATATACAGTGTCAGTTATAGCGCCACCTAATGGCAGCATGCAATATAGTATTTTCTGCTGTTTTTTAATGCTATTTCAGACTGTGTTTAAAGGACATGCTTGAAAATTGCCAGACTCATGTTAAAGATCAAGACAAACAAAAAAAGTCAATTGGAGCGAGTTTCCAAAATCAACAGGAAGTTAATTATTTAGCAAAAAACCCTTAAAAAGGCACTTTTCCATGTCTCATACTTCAACGAACTCCTCCTAGAGATTTTATCTGCTCACCTTCAAACTCCAGAAATCTTCTCTTAAGGTACGTTGGATGTTAAATTGCGAAGCTTTTATTACTTTGATAAACGGTGTACGTACACCAGCCATTGAAATTTGACATTTCGCCATAAACAGGAAGTTATTATTACTCAGCCATACAATGTCTGATGGATCCCAAATGTACCAACTATACTAAAAGTCCCTGTCTGAATACATCTACAACATTATTCATCGGTTATAGCGCCACCAAGTGATCACAGGTGGAACAGCATTTAAAACTGCATTTTACCAATTTTGACATAGGTTACCAGAATATTGGCCAAAACAGTCCCAAAAAATATTTCAACTCATAAATATTTAGATTCGTTAGCGCCACCTGGGGGTCATGATGCTTTGAGATGGGATTTTTTTTTACTTGAGTTGCCTGTATCATTAGGTTAGTTGAACAGATCTCGCTTGAATACGTCTTCTAACTAAGGATCAGTCGTAGAGCTTATTGTAACGACTTGGCCACCGAGAGGCGATGGCGACGTAGGTGCTCGAGCCCTTGATCGCTGCTTGCAGCTTTAATTATTATTATTATTCTTATTTTTGTAACGTGTTTTTGCGGGCACTTTTGAGGGCCTAAACATGCGTAAAAAGTCACCAATTTTTGCACACACATCAGAACCGGTGAAAATTTACGTCTAATTGTGTTTCAAAAAGCGGGTGTGGTAAAATGACTCTACAGCGCCACCTAACGCGTTGTAGCTTATGATGCGCTGTGAGTTTGTCGTAGGTGAATGAAATTCGCCACGCATGTGTAGGGTACTAAAACTTAAATATAAGTAAATGGGATCTCATTTCCAAAATCGACAGGAAGTCAGCTATTTCCCAAAAACCTCTAAAAATGGCCATTTTTGCTCACGTCGTACTTTAACGAACTCCTCCTAGAGATTTCATCTGTTCGTCTCAAAACTCGTTCAGCACTATCTTAAGGCATATGGGATGTTAAATTGCGAAGCTTTTTTTGACTTCGATAAACTATGTGCGCACAGCGGTCATCCAAAGTCGAAATTTTGTCGTAAACAGGAAGTTGTTATAACTCGGCCAAGAAATGTCCGATCCAGTTCAAAATCGCTGTGTATGTTAAGAGTCCATATCTTAGCAAATCCAAATAGCAATATACGGTGTCAGTTATAGCGCCACCTAGTGGCAACATGTAATAGACCATTTTCTGTTGTTTTATACTTGTATTTCAGGCTGTATTGTGAGTACATGTTTGAAAATCAGTACACTTATGTAAGGGATCAGGACCAACAAAAAAGTCAATGGGAATCCGTTTCCAAAACCGACAGGAAGTCGGTTATTTTTCATTATTGTATGGAATTTAGCATAGTTTCAGGCTTTGTACTTTAACGAACTCTACCTAGAGAATTCATCTGTTCATCTCCAAAGTTGTTCAGTATTCTCTCAAGGCATATGGGATGTTAAATTGCGAAGCTTTTTTGACTTCATTTAACGATGCGCGAATGGCAGTCCTCGAAAGTCGACCTTTTTCTACGAACAGGAAGTGGTAAATAACTCAGCAATGCAATGTCTGGTCGGGTTAAAATTCGTCATGCGTGTTAAGAGTCCATGTCTGAAGGATTTCATAGAGCGAAATACAGTGTCAGTTATAGCGCCACCTAATGGCAGCATGTAATATAGCATTTTCTTCTGTTTTTTACTGCTATTTCAGACTGTGTTTAAAGGACATGCTTGAAAATTGCCACTCTTGTGTTGCAGATCAAGACAAACAAAAAAGTCAATTGGAGCGAGTTTCCAAAATCAACAGGAAGTTAAATATTTTGCAAAAAACCCTTAAAATCGCACTTTTGCATGTCTCATACTTTAACAAACTCCTCCTAGAGAATTCATCTGTTCATCTCCAAAGTTGTTCAGTATTTTTGCAAGGCATATGGGATGTTAAATTGCGAAGCTTTTTTGACTTCGTTTTACGATGCGCGAATGGCAGTCCTCGAAAGTCAAACTTTTATATGAACAGGAAGTGGTTAATAACTCAGCAATGCAATTTCTGATCGGGTTAAAATTTGTCAAGCGTTTTAAGAGTCCACGTCTGAAGGATTTCATAGAGCGAAATACAGTGTCAGTTATAGCGCCACCTAATGGCAGCATGCAATATAGCATTTTCTTCTGTTTTTTACTGCTATTTCAGACTGTGTTTAAAGGACATGTTTGAAAATTGCCACACTTATGTTACAGATCAAGACAAACAAAAAAGTCAATTGCAGCGATTTTCCAAAATCAAAAGGAAGTTAATTATTTTGCAAAAAACCCTTAAAATGGCTGTAGGGTTATGTCGCTTTAAGGGGAAACTCCCCCCCAGGGGCCAGGCGGTGTACAGTGGCTTTAAGAGAGTGGCTGTGGAATGGAAACAGTGGCAGTCTGGCAGAGCAAAAACTTGGTCATGAATTATACTCCGGACAAGTTGTTGTTTATTTGCATGGCCTTAGAGCTGTGGTTAACGGATATGAATTTGAATTAGATTTTTAGAGGAGTTTCCGCTGAGCACAACGGTATGTGATATGTGTGGGTCCCTCACAGGGTAAATGAGCTATGAGCGAAAATGTAATGCACAAGGGGGCAAGTCCCCGGTACCTGGGACTCTCGGGCTTAAGAGCTTATATTGTATTTATGTTTATACTATTTTTATGTGCGTGCATGTTGAGAGTGATTGACGTTTCGCGTGTTGAGAGTGATTTGACTCCCCGTCAGAGTCCGGGGACGGACTATTTAACATGCGCGTCTGCTCCGGTTTCACTCTCTCTCCGAGTTTGTGGCCAGCCGCTACTAGCGCACAGTCACTGTGTCTCGTTCGCGATCGTCCAGTTCGGTGCTGTCATCTCTCTCGCCCTCTCTCTGAGAGTTTGAAAGTAGTTGATCTCCCGTGCTTCACTGAGTCCTGCAGCGCTGCTGCCATTGTGCCATCTTTCGGCTCACCTCTGCGTGAACGCGCATTCAATCACGTGATTGCACAGACTAAGCCAATAGAGTTCAAATAAAATATTTACTCGTGAAGACGTTTTCATTTTTATTTTGCTTATATGCCGCGTAGATGTCAAATTTACTTGTAACACATTGTTTAATTATAAAAATAAGTTTAAAAGAATGCAATCGCCCAATGCAAGTTGCTCACAGCAGTGAATATTGTAATTTATGAATGTACAGCATTATACAAACTTCAGATGTTCATATTTTATTTGCGTATTCATTACAATAATTAACATTTAACGTAAAAAGAAGGATAAAACAAAGTAAAAATGTGTTGATGTGATATAATGTAAAAAGCTTTAGATGTTTATATTTTATTTGCATTAGACTTACTACTTAAAAGATATTTGTTTGTGAAATGTTTGCATTCATTTGTAATAAACTCCCTGGTGCTGCTTTTTAGTCCATGTGCAAAAAAAGCAAAGCAGAAAGACTGTAATGAAATCACAATGCCTATTTTGAGGTTTTGTGTGTAACTTATAGGATAAATACCACACATTAATTGTGATGAAACATAAAGGGCCTAATAGACAATGAAACTGAAACAGCTTGTTTTGCCCTGTAAATCTATTTATGAATCTATGTGATTTTTATTGTGAATATCAGTTCCACGTGATCAGAATTTGACAACCTAATACAATTTTGTCATGTTTAAAAGGTCAATTGAACCTAAATTCATGTTAGATGTGCACATTCTGATCATGCTCAACCAGTGATAACAATAACATAAAGTCCATTATTTCAGCATAACAATATATCAGTATAACAAGGTGCCAATAATGCGAAGGAAAAGCAGGTAAACATTTAGTTTTATTCAGAGTGACTCAGTTCCATCATTGTTCTATCATTTCCACAATGGAATAATGTTTCTGTCGCTGTTTATATAAGGCCAGTGTCCTGTACTGGTTCCAACCCTGTTTCAAAGTATACACCAGCAGCTCCATACAACGTTTTTATCAGTGTGTTTCTAAACACTATAATGTGCAGGGATGGTAACAACATATCGACTGCATTACCAAGGACATGCCAAATGGTACTGCAGTATCCAGAAAATGCTCTTTCTTTTACCTCTTACTTTAAAAAAATGTATGCATGGAGTATTGTTCAGTTGTTTGGACTGCGACAAATAACACACACCTTAGAAAGCTGCAGATTGTTCAGAACAGAGCTACAGATTGATGCTGCAATGCTCATATCAAACTAGCTCTTACGATGATCATCTGGTTAACAGTTAATATCAGGTGTGCTTTACTATTATTTATGGGTATTAATTGTTGGTTTACCACTCGTTTTAGTTCATCAAAAATAATATCCCAGGGAAATACAGTTATGAAACTAGATATTTGAAGGGTGATAATCTAACAATTCTTAGAAAATCTGGCAACATTTCAAAATGTAAGAAACAAATAAAGATAATTATAGCATAAGATAATGAATGCGGTGAGAAAGAAACGCTTTGGTGTGTGTTTTCATTTTAATTCTATTTTTGACTCTTAAAGCTGTAAAAATGAACTTTCCCCAATCATCAGTTATTGCGCCACCAAGTGATCACAGGTGGAACAGCATTTAAACTGCATTTTTAACAATTTTGACATAGGTTACCAGATCATTGGCCAAAACAGTCCCAAAAATATTTCAATTTGTAAATATTTAGACTCGTTGGCGCCGCCTTGGGGTCATGATGCTTTGAAATGGGATTTTTTTTTATTTGAGTTGCCTGTATCATAAGGTAATTTGAACAGATCTAGCTTCAATATGTCTTCTAACTAAGGATCAGTCGTAGAGCGCATTGTAACGACTTGGTCACCGAGAGGCGATGGCGACGTAGGTGCTCGAGCCCTTGATCGCTGCTTGCAGCTTTAATTTTATTAAAAGTGCAAAATAAGTATCTCAGGAAATATTGCTTAAAACCACCACAAAGAAATAAAGTATGGAGCAGTTTGGGTAACTCCAAATGATGATGATGGAAAGACCAGGAATCAGGAGCAATACATCATTTATTAACAGAATGTAGATTTTCCTTCAACAGTTAGGTCTGGAGCATGTTCACCGAACAGGAAGTGGCACTGGAACGGATCATTTTCGAGAGAAGGTTGTCCTCACCAGGGAGGAAGTAAGTGCAGGAGTAGGGCTGGAGAGATGCGCAGTCAGAGAGCAGAACTGTGGAGAATCTGGAGAGAATTGAAGATTCTTCAAACGAGGGTCTTCCAGCACGACCACGACCAATGTCAGGAAACATTCCAACGATTCAAACATTAATTTATGGATTTTGATCAGATTTAAAGCCTGCAGGTCTGAGTCTGAGGGGGTCGAGGTGAACTTCTTGAATAAATGTTTGTGGAAATCACAGACATCACTTTGATTCAAGAATGACACTAATATTGAAGTCACTGCAGCAGCTCAAAATTCAAAGCTTTTTAAACGTGCAAAAAAGAAAAAAAAAAACCCACGTCTTTATTCATCCCATGACTGGAGATGTCAATGATGCCCAGGGAAAAAACTGTGAATATAAATGTGACAAAAAGTAAAAATGTCAAACTGTGAGGTGCAAGTTACGCTCGTTTGCTGGAAAGCGGAAACTAAAAGGCCCGGGGTCTGGACTGGATGCTGCATTATGCACTGGCTTCACTATCAAACATTCATGGCCCGGCGCGTGCCTCGAATATTCCTCGCTCCTCACATGCACAGCGACTGGAAATATGATTAGAAGAACATTTCTATGAATAAACAATGGGACGCTGTACAATAGAGTGTATGTGATGCATCCAAAAATGTGCATCACATAATGAAACTTTTTCAACTTGCTTCATCAAAGTAAATTTTGTTCCCTAAATGTAATTGTTCTATTATTATTATTATTATTATTAGTTATTGAGTACCTTGAGGAATTATTTCAACGAGTGTCATAGGGACTTCTTGTTCATCTGCTGCTGCGCTCTAAGTATAATATTTCAGTTAAAGAATTCTGGTTCTGGGATTTACTTAGTTTCTGGGTTTTCCGGAAGTTAGAATGAACGATGCGTCATGATTGTAAGCTTAGAATACAACATAACACTTCTTATTTCCGTTTTTTAATGAGGCCCAATGATACATGAGCAGTGTTACCGGGATGATCAAGGTTAGTTTATCGGTGTGCAGCCCAGTTTTGACAGTGGCTATTTGGAACTTAAGTCCCACCCTTCTTTGCTTCTGATTGGCTGGATCGCGAGTGTCTTCCAATCATAAGCTTGGTGGGCGTTACGTTCACTTTAATGCTTTAGCATGATAACGACACCCATGTGCATGAACTCCGCCCTCTATCGTCTGATTGCTCAGACATTGAGCACACCTGAAATCTAGACTAGGGGAATTTGGAACAGGGTCCATGATGCAATGGAGGTTTAAGTCATTTAATGACCAATTTTTGAATATTTTGGAAAAGATTGATTCATAATATTTATGTATATTTTACATTTACCACAATAACAACTGGAAATATTTGTGGATAGAGTTTTCAAAGTTTTTAGAGTTCTGTGAAGTTTGGTAATTCAAGTGGTATTGTTGAGATATTGGTGTAGTTCTTGTTGCTATGGTGTTGTTTTGGCTGAATTTGCTTTTTTTGGGTGTAACTCATATTGTGTTATTATAATCACATCATGTAAAAGATATTTATGTGATTTAGCCTCTAAAACATTTTGTCAATATGCCTTTAGTTTGTTCGTTGCTAGGGTTTAGCTACAGTCGCTAGGGTGTTGCTATGGAGATGTTTAGCAGCCGCTGAGGTTTTTATCTTTGAAGGTAAGGAAAGACGTTCAATTACTAAGATGTGTTTGTGTTAGAAATGTGAGGGAGATCCATAAGTGTGCGAGGGAGAGAGAGAGAGAAGGGGGGGGGGGTCTTACAGGGGCAGGGGTCAGGTTCATGATGTATGTGTCGTGTCAGGAAATAAACTATGACCCATTATCTGTGATAAATGATCGCAGCGGACTCAGTCAGCTTTACATCGGGCTGCGTGAGTGTGAGCGCTGCCATTACTAAATGCTTCCGGTAAAACCATATTTATCACCACCTCACCCCACCTCCACACAGCAGCTCTAGAGGACGACAGACGAGGTAACGTGAGGAAACGCATGGGTGGAGGCAAAAACTCAATGGGAAAATCATTTTAGACACTCAAAACTCTACTTCAGCATAAATAAATTTATTAATTAAATATATAAAATAGAATTTTTTATTTAAAAAAAGACAACAATATCCGATATTATGACCAAATAAATTGATTTAACAGCTTCTTTTGAATCGTAATTACAGATCATCAGCTTCTACTCTTTAATAATCTTAAAACACTCCTTTCACTCAATAAAACCCTGATCCTGAGCTACTGCTGACCCCTCCTCTCTCTTCATACAGAGGTTTGTTCCTCTTTACACCCAAAAAACAGCACAACTCCATCGATCAGCAGACCCCGGCTCCTCTGAGTGGAGACTGATCCATCGTAGATGCAGCTAGGGTTGTGCTAAAGCTGTCAGGAAGAGCTCATCAAGAGTGGGATCCTAAAGCTGTGACATCACAAACATGGTGATCTGAGAACGGCTCTTGAAGATTTGTGGTGATTACCAAAAGCTACATGTCTACTCCTGCAGTTCCCCCTTTAAAAAACATCAATACTTTTTGTTTTTTTTTCCCTCTGTGACTGACACCAGGAAATGAAATCTAAATATTAACAGAAGTGCTTGCTCAGACAGTTGTGTTGTTTTGGGGTAAAATATGGCCCGATGAAAGCGGCTTGATGCAGTCGCCCATGAAGAGTTAGTGAGTGATGCATTTAACAGCATTAATTGCTCCTCGGTCTGATGGATGCTGAAGCCTGTGGTCACATCCAGCCTCTATCGTTCATCTCTCACAGCTCTGGTTCATCCCTTCTCCACCTCCTACCTCGCTTTTCTTTCTCTGCTTCATTCGGAGCAAAGCTAATTATCCCGTGTTTTTATTCTGTGTTTGTTGTGAGGAGGAGAGGAGTGCCTTCTGCATAAACTTCATTAAAGCAAGCCTGATGTGTGCTGTGAGTTAATGTCACTTCAGAGGGAAGAAAGGCACTCTTATTGATATTAGATCAGTGTTGTTCTTATTATTCAGCAGCAATAAATGCAGGGATCCGTGTAAGTAAACAAATAAATAAATAGTTGCCCTGCGACAGACAGATCCAATGTTATGAGATAAAGACCAGCAGAACCCTGCGTTTCGAACCGAAACCAGGAAATTGAACGGATATATGGGCCAAGGGTTTGCTGTGTTAAAACACAAATCAACTTTAAATCATTAGTAAATAATTCCAGAGAAAGAAGCACAAGACTTTTCTTGTACTTAAAAATATCTTCGCATGTCCTTCTCCCAGCAGATCTTACCTCCCCAGGAGACACCCGAAATGAATCACAAAAGCTCCTCTCAATGTGGAGGAGTAGTAGATCTACACTGAGCTCCTCTAAAGAGATACCCGATAAACCTGCAGAGGAAACGTATTTCAGTGCCTTGTATCTGAGATATCTTCCATCCAGATCAGGGCTACACTGATCGTACCAAACCTAAACAGAAGGCTTTCTTGGAGGTCCTAGCCTCTTTGAATTTTCTCTCCCAGAGCATTGTTAATGGTCATGATCCAGGCGTTGGAGAGATATTTTAATCCGGCTCGAAGGACCAAATTGATCATTTTCCCAGAATTTTAAGTTATTTTACTGTTTCATACACCGCTCCTCCCACTCAGTGAAATGGATCACTGACAAATTATTCATTTGAAAAGTAGCATTATATTGTGGAAAAAAATAAGTTAAACCATTCTAGTGTGCAGAAGTCTTCCACAAAGGCAGCGGTGGATGTAGAGGTTGTGGTGCTTGAAGCTCTAGAGCAGGAGAGTGCTGTGAGAAAGAGAGCTTCTCTTGGTGTGATATTAATATACAGTGCATTTCAAAAAAGATGCAACATTCAAAGGAAGTGTACCTCTTTAACGGAGCATTATCCTGCGGAGGAAACACACACACCCTGACTGACAGACACAAAGTTTGCTCCGGAGCTTCTTGAAGGTTATTTGAGGTTATTGTATTTCATTGTCCTCACGCAAATGGGAAGATGAGAAAGTTAGGAGAAAAAAATCTTAAGCATGAGATAAAAGTGTGTTTTTTCCACCAGTTTTTCCACGGTGATGGAAGTCATGGCTTTGATATTTCAGCACTAAATTCAAAGAGGAACAAAACGCATGAGTGTTCCGCTGTGTTTGGTGTTGAAATCTCAAGGTTGCCAGTAGAATAGACATTTCTGTCCTCGAATCCAAAGAGAAGACCTACTGTATCTTTGCAAACGTCCTTCCTCGAGACTTTAATCTCACTAATCGGACACCCTCATAACCGCTTCCTCAGAGAACGCTAGCAGCGAGGCACAGAGATGACCTTTGCAGCACCAAATGAACAATTACACCCAAGAAAAAGGTCCATCATTGAGATTCTCCTCTAATGATGCTGACGATTACTTTCAATTATAGCGTTGGCGTAATTGAAAGCCAATCTGACAGCTCTTTTGAGCGGCCGGACAGAGGCATGACTATTCTCACCATGGGTGTTAATTAGCTTCTGCTCGTCTCCGTGTGCTCTTTCTGAAGCAAAGCACTGAATGGACACCAATGGCTCTGACCCGCTGCTCTCTTTCTGTCTGGTAGCGTTTGATGTCACATTAATGCTGCTCTTTATGAAACATGTTTGCATCACATTATCGTGTTCTGTTCACGTAACCTTTGCCTTCTAAATCAAAAAAGGTCACTCTAAATTAATTAGAATTTTTTATTTGTTATCCTCAGATTAACATCTACACAGCACTTTAACCATAGCATTATGATTTAATGCTAAAATGTTGGGCTCCTTTGATCATTGAGGCCAATCAGCTGTGCTTTGTTATTATTATTATTATTATTATTATTATACATTGATTTTTTTCTCTATTGAAATGATTATCCCAAAAACCTTCATCAGGTAGCAATTCAGAGCAGATAGTGATACTCTGCTCTGATAATTAGAGCCATACGCTTCTGTAATATGTGCCGACGGTAATCCTCTTCTCTGATTGGTCTGATAGTCATACTCTTCTCTGATTGGCCAGATAGCCATAATGATCCGATTGTTGCTGACACAGCATTGCTCTCTTCTGATTGGTTGGATTGCCCTTCTCTACCTTGATTGGTCAAGTAAGTGATTGTTCAGACAGCCTTTCTCTCTTCTAATCAATTCGATGGTCCTTCTCTCCGTTTCCACGTTCAGGGACCTGAGCATTTTTAATTCCGTTTTCACTTGAGTTCTCGTTCTCTGAAAAGGAAAAGACTGGACAGAAGATTTATTTCACATGTTATTTCTATTTATCATCTGTAAATATTGTCTCTGTTTACACATTGTAAGATCAGAGTCATTCCACATAAAAGATAAAGTGTTCACATGAAGAGTAGCGGCTCTTCACAAGTCATGGCCTGCGCTGCCAACACAGAGACACGGAGCTCTGATCCATAAAAATCTTTCACTTTAACGCAGCAGACGTCAAAGAGCAGCGAGTTCATGATCTCACCTGAATGAGTCTGTAACACAATATAAGAGCTTCGATTACTGTTTTTAATCGAACTTAAAAGCCTGGAAATGCATGCTATCGTCTGGCTAGCAACATGTATAATGCCAGAACCAGTTTAGAAGCATTTCCTGTAGCGGTCCCAACACATTTAAGTAAACAAAAGAACAACAAATTCTCAGTGACAATAGAAATAATGATTTAAATTCATTCACTTTTTAACACAAACCTGATGTAACTTCAGTTTCATACAATATTCTTTGCAAGCAGTTTTTTTATTTAATGATCTGCTGCTTTACATTTAATCTGCCAGTTATTTTTAATGCTTAAAATGTCTTCATTGGTTGCATGTGTAGGTAATTTTACGGGATGAAACTGGAGAGTGTGGGAGAAAACAAACTGAAGAAACCCGAGAGAAAATAATAGGCAGGATTTCCCACCCTCTGCACAAGAACCCTGGAAACATCACCAGACTAGTGCATCACTGGTACAAACCATGAGGAAAGAGAAAACTGTGCAGCTAAAAGCAGAAACCCAAATCATCACGGCTGCAGCTAAAGAAAGGGGCGCGAAGAGGAATCTATTGGAAAACGTTGGACTGTGCTGCTTTAATTCTATTGTTGTACTTTACCGGTGCCCTTGAGCACCCAGAAAGGCATCTGAAGGAAAATGTATTATTATTGTTTGTATTTCATTTTAAAGGTTAATGATGACAGAGTTGCTCAACTTGGATTGTAATTGCCCCGAATGAAAACTGCTCCAATAATAAAAACAATTCCAGTACGCTGGGATTTACTCCCTTTTACGTAACAGTAACACTGTGATCTTTGTCTTAAAGTAATCTCTGTCTCTAATCAGCAGTCGCTAAAATAATGTAAATAATGAACATCTCTCCAGTTTTAAAGTGCCTTTGATTCAGTGAATAAAACCCTCCCCGTCCTCCCTCTCGCAGCAGGAGTCCGGTGCCTCATTCACACGGATTTTATGGCCAGTCTTAAACACACATGCTGGCCATTGCTGCTTTATAGGACTCATTATCAGAGCGCTGGGAAAAGAGCTAATTATTTACATGCAGCCCGGAGCTCTCCAGTCGAGGCCAGTAGGCTGATGTTTAATGCTCACATTTATCCCAGCACCAGACACTTGATTATTCAGCTCTTATAGCCTTTCTTTCCAAGGGACTCTGTGCACTCTTGATTTACATTAGATGAAGTGATGCAATAAAATCAGCTTCTTGAAAGGAAAGAAAAACAAAGCCAAACCAATAAAATACTCACTCTCCAGGAGAAAGAAGTGGTATTGCTGAAGAAAGTTTAACAGTGAAATACCAAACTTGTTTTATAATGTAATCACGATGAAGCGTTTGGATTCAAATCACAGTGGGCTTTTAACTGATCCTTGCTGCACTCCATACTTTACAACTTTTCTATGAAAGTTCTGTTAGTATACAGTAATTCAGGCTCAATCCCAATCCCAGCTGAGCGACCAAACTTATGATACAGCCAACTAACTAAAGTAACCAACCACAAACAAACAACCAACCAACCAATAAAACCAGTCACAAATACAAAAGATCACAATCAAACCATCAAAGCAACCAACCAATGATGGAGCCAGTCACCAATGCCAACCGACCAACCCATAAAACCAACTAATAAAAGCAAAAAAATTACACATCAACCAAAAACAATACAAGCAACAAATGAACCAACGGTTAAATCGATAAATCCACAGTAATGTAAGCAACTAACCAAACACTCTCAACCAATTAACATAACCAACCAACCAACACGAGTAAAGCAATCAACCAATGGCTAAAATAATCGAAGCAACCAACAAACGCTAAAATGGAAAACTGGTTACAACCAACCAACCACACAAAAAACACAACTAATGGAATGTAAACAATCAGTCAAACCATCCGTATATTTAACTAACCAATGATCACAAGCCAACCCAACAAAACAAACATGCAACCCACTCAAAGAATCCATCGACATTTCTTTTAAATCAGTGATGTTTCATTGTAACTGCACTGATATCACAAACGTTTTAGAACACATTTTTACACACTAAATGAAAAAGTAACACAATATTTGACTTCAGGTTCAGATTGCTCTCTTGAAATAATGGCAAGAGAGTCACAGAACTTGTGATTTATAGCTGCTATAAAAGGTCCTCTCCGTTCCTTTCCTCCCAGCAGCAGCAGCAGCGATGGGGATTTGATTGGTCAGTAGAAAGTCAGGAGTCAGACTCAAGAAAAGATGAAAGACTTTAACATTCGACTTTACTTTGATCAATGTGGATTTCTATAAAACAGTCGCACAAAGGACACTTTCCAGCGGAATCTCTGAAGAGAACAGTAGCGCGGTCGCGTCCTTCACCTCCGCATTCACTCGCAGAGGATTCTCAGCTCAATCACAATCGTTTTCTCAAACTCCTTTAATAAAAACAGAGAGTTTTCAGAACTCTTTAACTCTTCTCTGAGCGTTCTGATGATTCGGAGCCGACTGGTGGCTTTTCTTCTATATTAGAAAATAATAAAACTAAAACTATTAGAGTGAACTGGATTGAAGCATGCTAAATTGGTTCAGGGCTTCTTTGTTCATTTTTATATTTTAATGTACAATAAAAAAAAAAAATCACAAAAAAACTTGTTTCCAGTGTAAAGGAATCGTATGCGGTTGTAATGTTTTAAAAACGATTTTGTTTGGTAGCTGTTGTTTTAAAAGTTTTGATATTGTTTGAATTTGATGATGTCGATAATGTCCAGAGCCAACTTAATTGAACGCATGCTAACTAAATAACAAAATTAGCATAAGAAAATGAGAAATAGTGAAACAGAACAAAAAAAACATACAAAGTTTCATTGAAATTTAATTTCTAATTAAATCACCAAATGCGGATTCATCACGAGATCCAAATCCCCAACATCTGTCCAAATATTGATCGCCCTGTAAACAAATCTTTTCTTCATCACAGGTTACGAGTTACTGATGCTCACAGCTCTTCCTGAAACCCCCGTTCCTCTTCGGTGTGTTCTCGGGCGGCTAAAAGTGCCTTCGTTTATCTGAGCCGTTGTCTTTATCTTCGATCAATACTCTTAGCTCATGGCCCTTCCTCCCATCTCGGCCTGACATGTTCAGACAGAACAGTATATATTATTGCTTCTGTGAACGATACTTCTCCACCCTTCAGGCTTAGAGCCCTCAGTTATCTGCTGATATGGAGGTTACGCCCAGATGCATTCACACTAAACCCAGAGCAGTCCGTCTACAGAGCCGTGTTTACTGCAGCCATTACCTCCTGTAACCTTGATTGATTAACAGAGCAGTCGGAGGACAACACTACTCATATCTCACACGCTCCTGAGAAGAAAAGCCTCTGCAGCGTTTCATTAAAGAAAACTCGGAACAACTGTTTTACGCTGAAAGGCACCTCCTGCAGCCTTTATGTTGAACAGAGCTGTTAGAGGACAAAGAGACACATGTCTCAGGTTCTCCAAAGAAAAGCGTGGCCAGAGAGTCACTGGTGCAGAACTAATTCATATTTTCATATTGCACCGTGTACGAGAGGCAGAATGGAGCCTGAGGGGGGTTATCAGTGAATAACAAATTCATTTGAGGATGAGGCGTATCGGACACACTGATGCAGCCCGCCTTATCACAGCTGCTGGAACTGATGGTAAAACTGGCGCATACACACGCGGAATGTACATCAGGGAGAGGCCGCGCTTAGCATGCGCCTGGGACGGCTCTCTGGAGAGATTAGAGGCGCCAAGAAAGCATCACGAGGGGCTGCATGGCAAGACGGGCTGGAACTGGAGTCAAGATGTTCAGCCAAAAATTAAAATGTTCTCCTCCAAGACTCACCCTCACCCTGCGTCCGTCTGAAACAAAAGCTTTGGTTGCCGCTATTCTTCAAGAACAAATGCAGTTCTGAATCAGCCTGAAAAGTCAGTTTTCCATCAACTTTGAATAAATTGAAAATCAAAACAAACAGTTTCTTCGCAGTGGTTTATCGCAATGTAATGAAGAGGTTTCCACAATTACTAGGAATTTAATTTCTCTACCACAAGCCATCCTCAAGGTTTCAGAGACCTCCACTTCCTGAGGCCAGCCCCCTGGTAATCTGTCTGCATCACCAAAGAATTTCAATGGTCAGAAGCTCATCGGCATGCTCATAACCTGATTGAGTGGATAAATGCCCACATTGGACACATTGAGGAGGAGTTCTGCACACGGTTCCAGTTTCCACTTTTCAGAAGGCAGACCCTGTGTGTGGGTCATGAGGGTGGCCTTGGAGGCAAGTTCTGGGCAGGTGGATGTGTGGACCAGCATTCACTCAACATTTGATTTAAATTTAAACTTCATCCAAAAGTGCCGCACAAACCTCTGGGGCTTCAATCTAAAGCAGTCGCAGATTTGCAAAGGTAAGAAATCATGCAGAAAATAGCTTTTAAACATTAGAAAAGTCTCTCCGAACATGAGCAGTGTTTGCTCGCGGAACAAAGAAGCAATTAAACACTCAAGGTTGTTGTTTCATCTAATCAGCATTCTTTGAATCGTCTAATTCCAGTTATCATCCAAGCAGGAATTAATTGAGTTTATGGATTTAAAAACAAGCGTAAAGTCGTCTGTGAAAAGTGTGATGAGGGATGGAGAGCGTGAGCAATCATTTTTAAATCCGTGGATGAGGATCCTGAATCTTTACTTAAACTCTGCTACATCTGCATAAAGACAAGTTTAAAAAGATGGATCGCTTGTACTTTCACAAATACACGTATTCCGACAATAAATGTGAAACACCTGACTTCAGATGCTCCTTCTAAGTGTTATATATTGAGACTACATAAAACAGATCTTGTAGATAATTACATTATTTACTTATAAGAATACAGATCCTGGAGCTACTGATGAAGAAAAAACAACTCGGTGCAATCAACAGTTTTGATATCAGAAGAAGAAGAAAAAGAAAAGAGGAAGAATAGAAGAAGAAAGGGGGAAAATGGGGAGCAGGAGATGAAGAAGGAAAGTAGGAAGAGGGAGAAGAGAGGAAGAAGATGTTTATTTCTATTATCTGTGTCCTTCTGCATTATTTGTGTTTGTGAAGTTTCCTTTGTTTTAATGTTGAACCCTTGTTCCTTTCGGAGGAATGAACAAACTCTGCGTCGCAGCATTTAAAAGGTTTGGTTTGAATGGCCTCAGAGATGCAGAGATGGCATTATTAAAGTTTTTCTAACAGCATAACCTCGTCTTCCTCCGTCTCCCCGTGATCTCTCGCTCCCTCTCTCCCTGTGCTGGAAAACAGCAGACGAGTGCGAGAAGAGCACAATTATCGCTGTCGCCCTCGCACTGTTAGAGTTGATAAGAAAGATCCATCTTTAGGGCGCGCAGCCATTATCACCGCTGTGCCGTGTGCAAGCGTGTGATTGGTCCAAATGGAGATGAAAGCGATCCTGACATTAAACCCTTTCAAAGAATCGAGACGAGCTTTGTGACACGGCCTCATTGTTTCTGTCGTACTTTTGTCCGTAAACACGCTCAGATCAAAAACTCTCGTTTCATTATGACGCTCGTCTGAGTGTTGAAGCGGCTAAAGATCTGACGGCGCTCTTGTAATTATCAGTTATTATCAGGCATTAATGCATGCGGCGCCTCTGCAGATCAACAGCACGATGGACTCGGTTTAATGCCCTGTCTGCTCCAGGAGAAACAGTCCACCTCGCTTCTGGACATCACCGCTTAGAAGATCAGCTTCACCTGCTGCACAACTGCAACAAACAGGTGAAATTAGAACCGAGTAACCACTTTTAAAAGCAAAGTTCTGCAGGCGGTGGCCTGTCCTCATCCTTTCTGCCTGATGTTTGGTCGTTTGGAAGCAGTCCGTGTCTGCAGCCATCAGAAGCTGCTCAGAGCTTGGACAATACAACAGCACGACTGTTAACTTCTCCTTGGTGCAAAGAAGATTAGAAAGATCACTACCAGGAAAGGTTCCTTGCATTCATTTAAGGATTCTGAAGGCCACTGTCCTCTCAGGAACCTTAAGCGCAGCAGAATGTTCATGTAACCTTGGCCAAATTCAGTCTCTGAGTTCTTCAGCAGTTCCTCATCTGCTCGGAGCATTGTGCGCTAGAAGCTCTTAAATAAACAGGTGTGTGTGGCTTTACTCATGAATTCCAATCAGTAGAGCAAACACAGCTGGACTCGTGTGAAGTTGTAGAACCATCTCAAGGATGATCAGAAGAAATGACAGCACCCGAGTTCGATATATAAGTGAATATATTAAAAACGAACAGTTTTTTCTGTAAGGTTTGGGGGTCTATGTGCACATCATTTTAACTTAAACGATTTCATCAAATATCTGCAGTGAAAACGGGGCCTGAATAATTCCGCTGTATATATTATAAATACTTACTTCTTCTTTCTTGTTGTTTGCTCTTAACTATTGCTCACCCTTTACAAAACAATCTCAGTATTTCATGGAATTGGTTTTCTTATGTTAAGTGTTCCTCCACGAGGAGGTCTTCACGACATTCCTTAGGAAACAAACAACAGAGGAATCCGTCAAAGAAGAAACTTCATAAAAATCCTTGAACTCTGAACAAAACCAAGCGCTCTCTGCCTTTGCAATTAAAAACTAAAGGTTAGTCAATCACAAGGAGAACATTTAAAATAAGCCCTGAAGCTGTGGCAGGAAAAAAACACTTGTTTAATTTGGAGAATCCATCAGAGAGAGGCTAACAACATTCATTAAAAAGCAGCATTACACGTGCGCTCCGTGAAACCTTCTGGAAGATAATGAACAGACTTCAGGGAGGGAAAGAATGTCGCCGCTGTTGATTTCTTTTCAATTACTTCCCAAGAGTTATTCCATTTGAAACACGACGATGAAATGGGAATACATCTGTCAAAACTAGGAGGCAGCTAAACCCTGTTTTTAATAAGAAAAAGCAATTGGAAAAAGGCAAGAACTTCAACCAAGATCTTAGTTTTAAAAAACCTTCTGGTGCTCCTTTCTTCCTGGTGCCCAGATATCTTTGCAGCATTTCTTTCTAGCTTTAAGGTTTGCTGTCTGTGGTTTGGAGAATGGTTTCTTAATTTGAGGTTTGCTCAAGAGTTGACATCTTCACGGATGACAAGCCCGCGATGCATTTCTACAAACACCAAAACTGGCCATTTTCTCATCATGTGTCCATCCTGCAAAGTGCCGATGATGCAGACAAAGAGCCAGAGGTTACAAGATTGTCCTTCAGTGTCACACGCTAACATGCTTTCTGTGATCTGCAGTGGATTATTCACTGCTTTCAGGGAAGAAACGACATCCGATTTGGAATTTATACAGACGCCTGTGGGGAGAAGTTATGAAAAATGTATCGCACTGTTGCATTTACATTTATCCATCTCGCTTCCCCTGGAGATTCAACCTTTGCATTGCTAGCACAAAGCTATCCTGACTGAAAAGCTACAAACTCGACAGAAAATACTATTAATTCAATAAATCCACTGTAAGGGAAAGACTAGCCTCCACCTGATCACCATCTCCTGTAGAACTGAAGAACAGGAGATTGTGGGAGATCAACAAGCAGGTTTCATGAAAAAGACAGATCCGGGGACAAAACTAACTCTAAACATTGTTTCTTTGCAGCCTTTGGAGGGATCAAAATCACAGAATGACCAAACCACCAAAGAATGAAAGGCAAGCGACACCTACTGGACTCAGATCCTGTCGGCCCTCGAGAGTAAAGGCCTCTACACACCGATCCGAATTGAGATTTGCACGAATCTTCAGATGCTTCTCAGGCCGGCGCTCATCTGTGTTGAGGAAATACTGATGCAATGACGCTTCCTGCCTGAAGATGGTGTTTGTGGTACAATCGATGCTCACCACGCCACACGGGGAAACAGGAAAGAAGAAAACGACAACGACAGAGAAGGAATCAAAGAACACACAGAAAAAATCCTGGAGCAGTTTATTCTGTTGGTGCTGATCACAGGGAACTGTTGAAAAGGGGAGCTGTTATCTTGTATAATGTCAGTGTAAAACTGAGGGATGAGCGCCACCCAGTGGCTCTTTTAAATTGTTCTTGCAAACTCAGAAACTCTGATGTGTGATGTCCTGTTGGCGGCTGGCGCTCATGGATTAATATAAAGGTGCGACAATTTTGAAACTATCCAAGTTCTTCAAGACAACACTAACGTAAAGACAAATGGCTTCGAATCAGTCACATGCTGCTAATAACAATGTCTCTGTTAATCACAATCATTCAGTGCTGCGCCAAACACAATGTTAAACACATTTCCGATGTCCGTTTCATTGGAAAAGGATCTGCAAGGTCTTAATTCTGATTTTTGATGAAAGTTTGGGACCCTCGTTCACATTACTAACAACTCGACTCGAATCTAACCTCCGTCTGAATGTCTGCGACACGTGCGTCCTGAAGAGGAGACAGCTCCACTCACAATGTACAGATGTAAATATTGACAGGAAGCTCCGGTTTTTTTAGCTTTGTTGAAGATAAACCAAGACAAACAGAATGTTTACAGAATAATAGCAGAGTTATTTTAACACAACATTCTACTTTTTATTTCTTTAAATGCCCATCTGAGAGCCGTTCCTTATCAGTTTCCCTGGAAAACAGTGTTCTCCAGCAACTTTTAACTGTGAGAACTGATTGGGGAGTGATGAACAAGTCAGACGCATCGACTTGAGCGTTCAGACACAAGACGCTCAGATCAGGATCCATTCTAAGACCACCACATATACTAGCGCCTTGGGTCGTATTTGAAAAAGAAAAGAGACAGGTCACATATGGGCAAAAAATAGCATTTGGCTGCAGTCTGAACATATACCTCACTCTCAATGTCTCACAGCCGCTCTCCCAGCGATCCACATCTGATCTATGTCTCCACCACCATTGAATCCAGGCTCCTGGCATCGGAGGTACTAAGGTTGGGTCAGTCCGTTACACACAAGCATCTTTTGTACAAACATTATTGTGTTCAGACCCTTTTTAGTGAACTGTGAGACACCAAACCACCTGAAACGATGCCAGCTCTAACCCCGACCCAAATCTGAACCAATGCACCACACTGATTTTCTTTTTAATCCAAATCAATACAGTTTACATGAACAGAAATATGAAATCCTATCTTTCCTCTTTATTAGAAAAAGGGATGCCAGGAATTAAAAATAAAGCATAACTCTGTTTATCTGAGGCATCACCCAAAACCTTTCAGCTTCTCTGCATTAGCATGCTAGTAAGCGTCGCTTTGGATAAAAGCGTCTGCTAGATGCATAAATGTAAATGAAATGTTTTCTAGTCTGGAACACTGCGACTCGAGGGAAGCCACGGTGAGATCTACAAAGAGCTTCGGCTGAAAACAGGTTTAGCACAAACTTCTGTCTGCTGGCTGTGTGGAAGAGCTTCAAAGACCTGCGAGCGTCTCCAAGAACTCTCCACAGAGAGCCTGGACCGGCTAAACCGTCAGCCGGAGCAACAGACAGAAAGTGACAAGCTTTTACTGAGCGCTAGACAATCCTTCAGAGGGACTCGCAGATATTTATATATAAGAACGTAGATTGCTTCCGAAGATGGATTCCTAATGCTGGCCAAGGTTTGGCATTTGTCTGGCACATCTGGCATTAACTGAAACACTCCAAACCTTGCATATACTGCTACTGAGATGAAGATGCACAAATGCCTTGAAGAAATACAGCAGCCCTAGGACCATGAATGCTGTTTCCTGGCTCTCCAGCAGACCCCTTCACTCCAGTGTCACCTTCATCAGATTAATGACAGCTGCAATGATACAAGTACACAACTAAAATGGTTCTTCTCAGCCAATCAACAGCCTCCTGACCACTAGCCACACCCCCTAGCAACGGAACATATCGCCAGGGTTTGTTTACTCATTAAATTCAATCATTTTTGCCTAAAGAAGACCTAATGTTGTAAGATGAGGTTCTGGAAACAAGAATAAACTTTTAAACTTTTAACACAGCATTATTAAATAAATGCAAATAAATCGGCTTTTGATGATCAATACAAAATAATGCAACTTTTAAACACTTTAAATATTTTCATATTTTAAAAAACAAAATGAAGCCTAAAAACATGCCTAGCTTAAAATAAGTGAGCTTAAATTACAGAGGTTACTTAATTAATACTGGCAGTGTTGCAGATTGGGTGATGACATCATTTCATCCCAAAAGTATTACGATTGGTCCAACAGCCCAACTCTTAATCTACAATCTGCGTGGCATTAACGGAAATTGTTACACAAAAAAACTTGTTTCAAAGTGTTGTTTATGGGGGCAGTGGCTCAAGCCAAAGGTGGCATTTATATTTTATTTCTATTATTACAGATAGTAAACAATACAGTCTGAGACAGAGAGGCTTCTACATGGATCTCAATAACATATTTTGAAAAAAAGAGCGAAAACATTTCACCATCAGAGATGCTTTTCCTGGTCCTCCAGCGATCCTCTTCACACCCATTTCTGCCACATTGATTTGAAGCTGCTAAATAATCGATACGGTGCTGCGGCTTCTCTCTGAACAGCAGGAACGAAGTTCAGATCTTCATAGAAGCCGTGGCCTTGGATGTGGAGAGGAGCGGAGGCGGCGTTTAACAAGGAAAGAACTCGTCCTGCTTTAATCAAGACGTCCATCACTGTATCTGCTATATGACCCTGAAAAACCCCGGGTTCACTGCGCGATGGTGTACACCCCTCCCTGCTATCTGAGAAAATAATGCACGGATCATTTCTGTCTGTGCGGAGATGTTCAATAAGGCGTCAAATGCTTCTGAGGGGGAACTAAAAACCGAGCTTTGAACAGTCAGACGCTGTGAAAAACATCTGTGGACTTTAAAATCACACCGTTTTTTTTCTGCCATTTTATGTTGGGGACAAAAAAAGCTTTTAAAGCTGGTTCCAGTTGTTGAGCCGTCTGTGAGAGCGAGCGGAGGAAAAACTCTTACCTGAAGAGACTAATGGGAATTGAAAGCAAACAGCAAACACCTGCCGAGCGGCTCATTTCTCAGCAGCGTTTAAAGCCTGGAGAGAGTGCGTTTGCGTGCAGATCCTGTCAGACGAGATGAAACAGAGAAGATGCGAGTGCTCTGGAGACAAATGCTTCAGTTTGCCTCGATCTAAGGTAAAACAAGCCTCATCCGCCATCCTTTCCCTCTTCCCCGGGGACCCATTGAACCTGCCAGCCAATAACTGAAGAGAGGAAATAAATTACAATCATTTCCATGCTCTTCTCCTCATTCATCTTCTTCCAGATGGAGTTTAGGAGAAGCCCGGTCGACCTCTGGCTCTACAGGTTATTCCCCAGAAGTGTTGCCAACTTGGCGACTTCCAGATCCTCTAATAGCGATGCAGCCTCAAAAAAATGCCAGTGATTAAATGTTTCTACAGAGCTCAAAATGTTGAATAGATTACGTTTGAGAGCTTCTTCGAGCGCACACACCCAATGGGACGCATTTATCTGATGCAATGATTGTTTTGCGTTGGGGTTACATCATCCCAAAAAGAAGGAAAAACAATAATATGGACGATCATCTTTTTAATGTAAACATACATTTAGTATGTGGACAAGATTACGTTAAAAGCAAAACATTTTGGTATAAACACACCAAAAAATATGCTACTGTTATCAGTTTTACATTAATACTGAATGTGCTTCTTAAACTTATGCTTTCACACAATCAGCAATTTTCTGCCAAGAATCTTAGCATCGAGACAAAAAAATATGTTTAAACTCCTCGTATTGCCGAACTTTAATCTCTTGCTAATGATTTAGCTTTGTCCATGTTCATTGTGATTGGTTATTTGGTGATTTGGTTATTATTAGTCATAGCTTAAGCATCAAAGGCAGAGTTGACGAAAGAGCTGCTTCATGGTCAGATTCACGAGGTTTGGTTTTGTCAAGTCGAAACCAGTCCGGTATTACATTTATGGTACAGGTCCCAGGGATTGCTGGATTTGTTGTGTTTGCCTAGAAAATGACAGGGTCTGTGTATTTCGTGAGGCACTAGCTACAGAACAGTTTTGTACGCTAGCCGCTGTTTAGTCTCTTATCAGAACATTTCAGCTCGAGCTGTCACCATAAATATTCAAAACTGCTGGCCAACCACAGTAGAGTATGACGCATGCTTGACACACTACTGAAACGCCTTGCTTTGGAGATGGGTTCTTTTTTGGGGGGACCTGAACGAATAGAACAAAGAAAGAAATAAAGGAGTTCATGACTTCATTTAAGCAGCAATAAAGTAGCACTGTTTTCAGGTGGCACCATGTGAATGTTTCCTCGGGCTCTTTCACATGTTTCAACACTTCCTAATGCCCTGAACTCCACAGAGGGAAGCTTTCAGATACAGCATGCATCTGGTTAAAAAATGTTATGAATATTTGATGAGACTGAAAGGCTGAGGGGGATAGAGAAAGTTCAAATAAATCTGTTTATAAACACACATTTAAAAACAAGGCAGACTAGAAATGTTCCTACGACAGAATAATCAAAAAGAGAAGAAGACCTGGCAGATTTGATAAAACAATCAATCGCAGGGATGTAGAAAAGTCGGAAGAAACGCTGTGAACAAGTGGAAATCTGTCTCCATTAAGATACGGCCGAGTGAAAGCCTTCTTCAGAAGATCAGTTGTGTGCTTTTCCAGATTCTTCACCATTTCTTCATCTTCACCGCTGTGACATCAAACGGACGAGTGAATGAACGAGAGATCAAAGCCTCTTCTTCCTCGTCTGCACTCACCGTCAATCAAGAGTCGAGCTGTCCACTCTCTCCGGGGCTGCGCTCCCAAAACGCTCTTCCCCAAGCCGTGGTCACACCATCTCAGTCTGAGAAAGCCACAGTTCTCTGTTTGCTGCACCCAGCCGTCTTTCTTTCTTTCTTTCTTTTCTCGTTTTCTTAAAGCCTTGATGACAACGAGGCCATTTCAAGGCCACAGCGTTTTATTCATATTTACAAAGCAAAAACTAAAATCTCACATGATTTTCATCTGTTCAGTCCACTCCATTACATTGTAAAGAGTCCACCATAGATTCGTAGCCAGAATAAGAACTTTATCGTTTTTAAAGTCACCATGAATTTCTTTAAATGAGCCCCTCGAGATTCAGATCCCTTCTACCAAAGATTATTTTTATAAAATGCAAATGAAATGGGTGAGTCCTGCTGCACAGAGTAGGGCGGGTCATGGGTGTGTCTAGAAAAGAGGTTGGAGAGAGTGAGGGTGATTTGGAGGGTTTCTGGTCTCATTTAGAAAAGAGTGTGCAGATGTCCGAATAAAAATAAACGCACATCAGAAAGGTCAAATTTGTGTGCGAAGCAAAATAAAAAAAATTTACAAAAAATGTAAAAATAAAAATGTAAAGCCAACAGTGCCATCTTGCTTACTGGGTCAGTTTTGTTCATACGCAAATAAATGAGGCCTTATTTATTTAATTATATTTAACCTGGCAACAAGTTCTTGAACTCCAACTGCTGCATCTTATTTCTTGAACAATCGTGTGGAAAGACACATCCTGTGATCCTACAGGTTTTCATCAAGTTTGGTTTCGCCTCATATAGTTGTGTAAACAGAGGATGGAAGATGGGTTTTTTGGTTGGATCTGTTTTTACTGAGATGGCTATACAGCCTCAAAGCACCATCTACAACTCGACTATGCAAATGAGCGATGCCTAGCTCGTTAGTTCTGTTGAACTTTATGAATGTTACAAACTCTTCCTGACATCTAGCAACCAAACCTCACGGAGCTTCCATCCCAGCAAAGATGCACCGCTGCAAAATAACGAGGATGCAGTTAAATATCTCATTCCCCGGAAACCCTCCGTTCTTTGCTAATTGCTGCGTGGTTCTGTTCTCAGAGAAAGAGGGGCTTTGCACGACCTCGACAAACCACTCGGTGTTCTACCAAGCTTCCCTCAAATGAAGCAAATTAAACCACCAGAGCACTTGGAGCCCCGACTCAGTCCTGAACATTTCGCCGAAGGGGAATTACCGCTAACATACACTTCTGCCAGATTCCACCAGCTTATCTTGGCTCCTGATGGAGAAGAAACGGAGAATCCCTGTGAAGGCCCTCCAGTAAAATACCCTAAGCATTTAACACTGGTCTCAATCAATTCCACACCTCCACCGGATGGAAATACACCTTTCCACAGCAATCCCTTCATCCTGCCTATCAGGATCTGCTTGGGATTGGGAGTCGCTCTGTTGTGGAGCCCACTGAGAACAGCAAACCAGCAGCACTGAGGGGATTATTCAGGAAAGCCAAAAAAAAACTGTCATACAATCACCTTCATGTTCCTCCAGACCTGGAGTTTCCAGCTGCTTCCTTTGAATCGAAGCTTATTCTACAACCGCTGAACTAAAGTTTCTCTGTCTCTTCTGAACAAGTGCTTCACAGTGGCCTCTTTCAGTTTCCTGCTGACAGGAAGTTACTCTTTCTTTGTGTTTCATTTGGGCTAATTATTTTCAATAGACAAAAAAGCCTCTTTCTGGAAAAAAATGTTTGACAGCATGTCTTGTCTTTCTGCAAAAATGGATAAATGGATTTAAAAAAGTGCTTTGGATAAAAATCACTCTCCAATGCAGAGTTCAGTTTTCAGAATAGACGTGTGCAAGAGCGAGTTTTTTTTTTTTTATTTCTTGGGTCCAGGCGCACAGAGAAGAAGCCGCCTTTAAACCAAACCCAGTGTTGTTTTTGCCGTCTATGCCTTTGTGCCTCTCTCGCTTCTCATTTGATCTGAACTCTCTCGCACTTCTCCTTTAGTCAAACGGGTTCTGGTGAAAAGAGAGGACCTAGATCTCTGTGAATCCACAAGCATCTAGCAGCTTTAGAGGATCAGAAGATCAAGAAGATCAAGTTTTGTCATCTATTCAGTAAATGAACAAATTTACTGTAAATATAAAAACCTGTCAGCAATTGAGTCGTGGTGCTGTTAGATCCACATTTATCATCTTTGATGACTTCCATGAGCTTGAAGGACTGCATCCATGCGGTTTGTCAAGGATTCATACGATGTATTGATGTCGTCATCAGGAATAGCAAAGAAAGCAGTCTTGCCCGCCCCCCAGAGTTCATCGATATTCTTTGGTTTCGCCTTCCATGCTTCCTCTTTCATCCTACCCCATCATGCTCAGTGATGTTCATCTCTGGTGATGGCCAATCCTGAAACATCTTTGTATTGTATTTGACGTGGAGATGGAAGTATGCGATGGAGCACCATCCTGCAGCAGAATCTGACCTCTTTTATGGTTGGGATTTCTTGGTATTTTAGATTATTGATGTTGCCTTCTACCCTGCAGACCTCTTGCACTGCCCCATTATGGATGGAACTCCAAAGTTCATGGTTTTCTGGGTGAATCACGGATCGATGAGGACTCTAGCTGGTCTCCTGACCGAATCCAACATCTGCCTACTGCTACTTTTCCCGCATCACTGTTTCACTTGGTCATTCAACTCTCATCACAGAGCATCACAGCTCAAATTTCTACTCAGACGGCAGCCATTTTGGCTCTCCTGTTTAACTGCACCTGCGACACACCACTAAACAGGCTCCCTTGACTGAGCCCAGATCAGGTCAGAAACCGAACAAATGAACGCCACCACGCTGCATTACTCTTCCGCTCGTGGTCTGCTGTGTCTCGCTGGTTATTACTTGCAGTGAAACGAGTTTAAACACACAGCAGCAGCAGCAGATTCCTGCAGAAACAGCATCACTCAGCCCAAACAGCGGCTGGATCAGGACGAGAGCACGGCAGCAGCACCGCTTCTAATATTTAAACAACCATGAAAGCACACTACCCAAACACATCGGGAAATCAACTGGAAACCCAAAAACTAGAGCTTGACAACAGTTTCTCTAGTGTCAGGCACAATGTGAAATCACCTTTTGTGTATTTTTTATGCGTTTGTTAATCACAAACCAAGAGAAAACATTCATTCATGAATCCCATAGCAACCACAAAGAAATAACCTGGCAACCTCTAAACAACCAGCCAAAACTACAAAGAGCAGACGCTTTTCCAAGTGCAACATTTCATCAAACTAAAGTTCAAATGAAAAGTGTGATTTTTGCGCCCATTTGAAACCTGTAACCTCTTCTCATCTTTCTCTTTCGTTAGAGAGGACAAACGGCCAGATCAAGCTCCTCACGGTGAAATGTAAATCAGGCCTGAGAGATCAAAGTCAGAGCTCCGCCGTCCACAGCTTTTAACTTCACAACTCAATCGGAGAATCCTCATTAAAGCGAAGCAGCTCTATCTGTCCAGATCTGAACATCTCAATCCTCCACGCCTGAGAAACCCTCTGATGCTTCCATCCCGACACTGGAGCAGCACTTCTGTGTCAAACGCCGAAAAAATAAAGCTCAAGTACAGCACTGCGTTTGGTTATTACTGTGATAATGGAGGTTTATTTTGTAGTGTTTGGGATCGCTGTGTGGATTCACATTGATTTCAGGTGTGGCTGTTCAGGCTGATTGGATTCACCTGAGCTCTATTTGATTCCTCTGGATATAAGCTGTGGATCTGCAGTCAGTTCGTTGATCCGAATCATAGCAAGCCACTCTATGAGAGTGCAGTTTTCAGTCTTTGGAAGTTTTCCATCTTTTGGCTTTTTTTATTAAAAGGAGTTTTTTATAGATACCTTTCCTGAGTCGTTGCTTGCATTTGGGTTCACCCATTTTCCCTTCATAACAATTACATTAATGCCAAGCAGGGAACAGCAGTGTGAAGAAATGGATTTCAAATCACTGCGATCGAAGCGCATCACAAAAAAAATCTTTTAAAAGAAGTTTACATTTCTCGCATTTGTGCTGTGACAATTTTCTTTTTCCTTCTTTATAACTTTATACGCATAAAGTTCTTGGAACCAGAGCTCTGTGAACACCAGCTACTTCAGTAAAGACCTAAAAGTCTTACTCTCCTTGTGGAGGCTGTCGGTAGCGGTCTTCTGGAGACAGATTCCTCATAACAAGAAAAACTTACCTTCTCTATAATAATACATGCCCTTTTTCTACTGTTAGTTAAATGTGTTTGCCTCAGATCAGATCTTCCATCTTAATAAAGGTGTAAAGAGGAAAAAAAACTCATGACATCAAAGAAAATAAATCAATGCTCCATAATGTAAACATTTGAATTGGAATTTAATTTGAATAGAAACATAAAATATAAAAAAAGGAAAACAAAGTTAAACTTATTTTTTTTTTTTTTACTGTTTGTTTATATAGTTAGAAATGATATATTTTTCTAGAAGTGGGTGGGGCTTCACATTTAGCTACCAATTGGCGAGCGGTTTGCACATCAATCATCTTATGGTTAAAAGCAAGTGTAAAGTGCATATATTTGCATATTTATAAATAAAAGTAGGGAAATATTTTCAAAGTAGCACGGTAGATAGAGCAGGAGGTGAAACCAGAATTGTTCAGAGGAGGAACGGAGAAAGTTAAACTATAATTAATGACATTTCACATTTGTGAAAAAGCAAAAGCACCCTGGAAACAGTGGAAAGTTTGTTTGTACTGTTAAAAATAACCTTTGGAATCTCTCTTAGACAAGTCTTTCATAAACTGTAGAAGATAAACAGATATTCTGCTGGTGGGTAGAACAGAGTAGCTGTACACCCTGGAACAGAGCATCTCGTGTAGGAAGATCAAAACCATGTGCAGCATTGAACAAACGCATCGATATATGCAGCAAATCAGGAGTGAGCATCAAGCGCTGCAATCACAGAAGTGCTGACCAGTTAAAAACCACTACGACAGAAATAAACCAGCGGCGCACGGCGAAACACTTGAGGGAGACCCCAGTTCAGTGATTTACAGTCATCGAGGTGCGAGCTAATAAAAGCACAATGACCTCCAAGATCAGCCGGCTGGAACAGAGAGGGGGTTCCACGAGTGAGCTCAGAAGCTTCCTCAGACCCAGACTCTTCACGTTGAGAAGAAATATTTCACTCTGTGTGTGAGACTGAACAGAAACATGTTTCCCTTTTCAATAAAGTTTACACATCTTCAATCGTGATGTTCTCAGGAGGAAAGAAACTCATAAAAGAGGGAAAAAATAAGAAGAAACAGGGAGCTCCTGTATAAACGGATTTAAATTCCCCATTAAAAGCCCATCTGAGTCCATTCAGCACATCCCCAGCTTCGACAGGCAATTTCTACCGGAATTTCTACCAGGTACGAAGCATGTTTTAATTATTCCGTCCTCAGTTAAAACTCTGTCTGATTGCTTTTCCCTCTGATCCTCGTAAAAACATCTTTTTTCCCAATTAAAGCAGGGCTTGGAGGTGGAAGAGCGCTCGGCTGCAGAGCCCTGGAGGACCGCGCTCACTTCAGGAAAACTGGAGCTGGATTTGAGCAGATTTCATTGGGATTTATTCTTCATGCTTCAGAGTTTCTTCTGGGTTGGTTTGAGCCTCGTTTCCGACGCTAGGAAAATGATTTTCCATACGGCTGCTTGTACAGTACACTCAAACATCGGAGCCGCTTCATGTTCACGAGGCTCTTCCAAGGACAACCGGCATTGATTGAGTTTTTGATGAGAGGGCAGAGATTGTGACATTTGAGGGATGAGTTCAGGAAATCTCTGTGAAAACAGCTCCTTTTTAAGCTAATCTCATGCAGTGCAACAATGATCAATATATAAAGCGCATTTCGTGCAAAACATTGGGAAGAAGATTGAAAGAGGTCATAAAAATGGAAACATTATATATATATATATAGATGAGGGAGAGGGAGAGAGAGAGAGAGAGAGAGAGAGAGAGAGAGAGAGAGAGGGATACATTTGGTTTTAAACTCATGATGTATTTTTAGCTTTTTTCCTGTGAGATATTTGAATTTTCTAATGAAACAAACTATAACGCTTACCATTGATTCATTTACTGTTAACTTAATATTCATTCATTCATTTTCAAACCCGCTTATTTCCGGGGGTCACGGGGGTCTGCCGGTGCAGATTGGGCGAGACATAGGGCTGGGCGATATGAAGCAAAAAATATATCTCAATATATGATATATCTCGATATCGACAGGATTTAAACCCCCCCCCCCCCAAAAAAAAATACTGCAAAAAAAAATATTACAAATTTCAAAGTCGTTTTTTATTGAAGCTCAGAGGTGCTTCTGCAAATTTTCTTTCAGAAATCCTTGTATACATATTATAAAACAATAAAGAAATACATATTGCCTTTTCATTCAAAAAAATAAAAATAAATAACAGGCAGTGCATAGAAACAAAGTGCTCCTGTAACATTTAGGATACAAACAAAATCCCTGATAACATAAATAATAATTTAACTGTAAAATAATACACATTGCCTTCTTTTCATTCAAAAATAAAACAACTCAAGCTCATCTTTGCAGGACCTCTGTTGTAAGTAACTTTTCCAATTCAGCAGCAAGCCGCGCTCTCTCTGTAGTGTACAGTCGCGGGAGTTCCTGTCTCGAAAAGTAATGCTGACTCGGTAAACTGTATCTGACTGGGATCAAGTGTTTTTAGCATACGTTTAAAGCCACGTTGTTCAATGACGGATATGGGTGCCATGTCCACCGCTTTGCGAAATGCCATGAACTCTGTGACGCTACACCACCTTGCGCTCTCCGCTCTGTCTTTCATATTCTACACTCCGCGTTATAGAATTGTGGAGATTGGTTGAGCTTTGGTTGGCAGCAACTTTCACGGCATTCACGGCAGTAGACATCTGTCTGTTGTTCGTCTGACGACTTAAAACCAAAGTATTTCCATATAATGGAGCCAGCTGTTCTTTTTTGCAACAAGTTCTGTAACCTCCCGGCTGGTTGCGGGCGCCGCCATGTTGATTGAGACGACAGGCAAGGGGAGGGGGAACAAAAGCAAGGAGGCGCGGACGAGCACAGCACAGAGAAAGCAAACAAGAAAAGTGGCGAAAATTAAATATAGACATTATATCGATATGTACGATATGCCAGAATTCATAGCGAGTTTAAAAAATATCTCGATATATTTTAAATATCGAGATATCGCCCACCCCTAGCGAGACACATTGGGCGAGAGGCAGGGGTACACCCTGACAGGTCACCAGTCCATCTCAGAAATATTTAACTTATATTTTACCT
>SRMA01024575.1:0-16883 GCA_007224835.1 Danionella cerebrum | reverse complement strand
CATAGCAACCCAATTGACACATATCTATCTCAGCCCAGGTTAATACTAGAGACACAGGAGTTGGTCTAAATGACTTATAGTCACACAGGGAACATTATATAATGTCAATGACCCCTCCATAGCAACCATACCGGTTACCATAGCAACCTGATTGACACATCTCTATCTCAGCTTAGGATAATGCTAGAGACATGGGGGTGAGTTTCTTTCACTAATAGCGACCCCGGGAACGATCATTGAGGTACCTGACCCTCCATAGCAACCATACAGGTTACCATAGCAACCCAGTTGACACATCACTATCTCAGCTTTGGAAAATGACAGAGACACAGGAGTTGGTCTAAATGACTTGTAGTCACACAGGGAACATTATCTAATGTCACTGACCCCTCCATAGCAACCATACTGGTTACCATAGCAACCAAATTGACACATCTCTATCTCAGCTTAGGAAAATGAGAGAGACACGGGAGTTGGTCTAAATGACTTGTAGTCACACAGGGAACATTATATAATGTCACTTACCCCTCCATAGCAGCCATACTGGTTACCATAGCAACCAAATTGACACATCTCTATCTCAGCTTAGGAAAATGCCAGAGACACAGGAGTTGGTCTAAATGACTTGTAGTCACACAGGGAGCATTATATAATGTCACTTACCCCTCCATAGCAACCATACTGGTTACCATAGCAACCAAATTGGCATATCCCTATATCAGCTTTGGAAAATGCTAGAGACATGGGGGTTGTTTTTTTCACTTATAGTGACACTGGGAACAATCTATTATGTAAATGACCTGTCCAGAGCGACCAGACATTTTACCACAGCAACGCAATTGCAATATCTTTATCTTAGGTTAGGGAAATGCTAGACAGAATTTCAACTTACTTATACCTTTCAGCTTCCACTTTCAACTTTTGACACTTTCAACTTCTAAAAGTTTAACCTTCAGCTGCCACTGTCTATTTTTGACATTTTCAACTTTACAATGCTTCACCTTTCAACTTTATACGTTTCAACTTTAGAATGTTTCACCTTTCAGCCTACACTTTCAACTTTTGATATTTTTCAACTTTACAATGTTTCACCTTTCAGCTTCCACTTTCAACTTTTGACACTTTCAAATTTCTAATATTTTAACATTCAGCTCCCACTTTTAATTTTTAACACTTTTTACTTTCTAATTTTTCACCCTTCAGCATCCACTGTCAACTTTACATATTTAAAATTTACAATGTTTCAGCTTCAGCTTTTGAAACTTTCTAATGTTTCACTCTTCAGCCAAGGAATTCAGCAATTTGAGCATTCCCTTTTCAGCTCTCTGCATTCACACGCATTTTCCGCTAGGAAATGCACTTTCTAGTTAGTGTGAATGCAGAGGCATTCACACTATTGTTATCCTACGTATTTATTATTATTATTTTTATTGTTCTCCCACTTTTCGACGGCTAACTACTTCCGCATACTTTAAGCTAGAAACACCATTCAAACATCAAAATGTTCAGCTTCTTTTGGAATCGATTGCTCGTATTTTTCTTAATAAAATGTTTTATACTTTTTATAAAATTTTACTTTATTTAAAATATTTTTCCCATTGAAATGAATGGGAAACACTTCAAATCTTTTTCAATCTTCAGCTTTTTTTCAACCTTCATATCTTCAGCATACTTTCAGCTAGAGCAATCATTCAACTTTTAAACAATTCAACACATTTTCAGCTTTTAAAATGTGTTTTCAGCTTTTTCATATCTTTTACAGATTTTTATAAATTACAGTTTAATTTTAATGAAGAATTTGGATTTTGACCTAATTCTGCTCCACTCTAGCTTCCACTCTAATTTTTCACATCTCAAACTTCTTCATCAATTCCTCTCTCCTGAACTAAACTTTACCCTTTATGCATAAAATTTATATTAAAGTAGTAGAGAAATTTGTCCTCTTTCCAAAGATGCAGTTGTTTTTTTCATATGACCTACGGTTTTTAAACTAGGAGGGCTAAACCTTAACGAGGGAAGCAAATTGCTCCATTAAGATCAATGCAATTCACCCAGAAAATAATGCTTGAAGGTTTTAAATTAAGGCTTTTTCTAACTCGCCATAACTAATAGAAATTTCCACATATCTTAAAAATATTTACACCATAATCTTCATTGAGGCCTTCTGCTTCTCACAAAGAAAGAATCAGCTCGATATGTCTTACGGTTCTTCTGTAATGTTTGTTTGTTTGAGGCATGGTCAACATCTGAGAAATGTCTAAAAAAAAAAAAAAGTGGCAGTTGGAGGCAGCTGTTAATCAACTAATTTGAATAACGAAATTTGATTGGCTTAGCTTTCTCATAGACTCACAATGGGCCATAGAGATGCATTGCTGCCATTCATTTCAATGGGGCAATTGATTCCCATACGATCCTATCGTAAAATAGCTTTTGTAATTGGTTCACAATGGAGAGTCATAGCAACATTAAGGATGCATATAACTAATCCAGCCAATCATTGCTTATGATTTAACATAAATTCATCAAGCCACGCCCACTTTTCAACATTATTTTTGAATGTCAAATATCTTCTAAGTGGAACATCGTAGAAGCATGGGAGTTGTTTTATATTGATCTAAGTTGAATGTAGATTACAACATGATGTCACCAACTTATCCATAGCAACCAGATTATTTACCATAGCAACCAAACCGGATAATCTTTATCTCAGCCTAGGAAAACGACAGAGACACAGGAGTTGGTCTAAATGACTTGTAGTCACACAGGGAACATCATATAATGTCAATGACCCCTCCATAGCAACCATACTGGTTACCATAGCAACCAAATTGACACATCTCTATCTCAGCTTAGGAAAATGCATGAGACACGGAGTTGGTCTAAATGACTTGTAGTCACACAGGGAACATTATATAATGTCACTTACCCCTCCATAGCAACTATACTGGTTACCATAGCAACCAAATCGACACATCTCTATCTCAGTTTAGGAAAATGAGAGAGACACGGGAGTTGGTCTAAATGACTTGTAGTAACACAGGGAACACTATATAATGTCACTGACTTCTACATAGCAACCATACTGGTTACCATAGCAACCAAATTGACACATCTCTATCTCAGCTTAGGAAAATACGAGAGACACGGGAGTTTATCTAAATGACTTGTAGTCACACAGGGAACATTATATAATGTCACTGACCCCTCCATAGCAACCATACTGGTTACCATAGCAACCGAATTAAGACATCTCTCTTTCTGCTTTGGAAAATGAGAGACATGGGAGTTGGTCTAAATGACTTGTAGTGACACAGGGAACATTATATAATGTCACTGACCCCTCCATAGCAACCATACTGGTTACCATAGCAACCAAATTGACACATCTCTATCTCAGCTTAGGAAAATGAGGGAGACACGTGAGTTGGTCTAAATGACTTGTAGTCACACAGGGAACATTATGTCACTGACCCCTCCATAGCAACCGTACTGGTTACCATAGCAACCAAATTGACACATCTCTATCTCAGCTTAGGAAAATGAGAGAGACACAGGAGTTGGTCTGAATGACTTGTAGTCACACAGGGAACATTATATAATGTCACTGACCCCTCCATAGCAACCATACTAGCTACCATAGCAACCAAATTGACACATCTCTATCTCAGCTTAGGAAAATGAGAGAGACACGGGAGTTGGTCTAAATGACTTGTAGTCACACAGGAACATTATATAATGTCACTGACCCCTCCATAGCAACCATGCTGGTTACCATAGCAACCTAGTTGACACATCTCTATCTCAGCTTTGGAAAACGACAGAGACACAGGAGTTGGTCTAAATGACTTGTAGTCACACAGGGAACATTATATAATGTCACTGACCTCTCCATAGCAACCATACTGGTTACCATAGCAACCAAATTGACACATCTCTATCTCAGCTTAGGAAAATGAGAGAGACACAGGAGTTGGTCTAAATGACTTGTAGTCACACAGGGAACATTATATAATGTCACTGACCCCTCCATAGCAACCATACTGGTTACCATAGCAACCAAATTGACACATCTCTATCTCAGCCTAGGAAAATGCTAGAGACACGGGAGTTGGTCTAAATGACTTGTAGTCACACAGGGAACATTATATAATGTCACTGACCCCTCCCCAGCAACCATACTGGTTACCATAGCAACAAAATTGACACATCTCCATCTCAGCTTAGGAAAATAAGAGAGACACGGGAGTTTATCTAAATGACTTGTAGTCACACAGGGAACATTATATAATGTCACTTACCCCTCCATAGCAACCATACTGGTTACCATAGCAACCAAATTGACACATCTCTATCTCAGCTTAGGAAAATGCTAGAGACACGGGAGTTGGTCTAAATGACTTGTAGTGACACAGGGAACATTATATAATGCCACTGACCCCTCCATAGCAACCATACTGGTTACCATAGCAACCAAATTGACACATCTTTATCTCAGCTTAGGAAAATGAGGGAGACACGGGAGTTGATCTAAATGACTTGTAGTCACATAGGGAACATTATATGTCACTGACCCCTCCATAGCAACTGTACTGGTTACCATAGCAACCAAATTGACACATCTCTATCTCAGTTTAGGAAAATGAGAGAGACACGGGAGTTGGTCTAAATGACTTGTAGTCACACAGGGAACATTATATAATGTAACTGACTCCTCCATAGCAACCATACTGGTTACCATAGCAACCAAAATGACACATCTCTATCTCAGCTTAGGAAAATGAGAGAGACAAGGGAGTTGGTCTAAATGACTTGTAGTCACACAGGGAACATTATATAATGTCACTGACTCCTCCATAGCAACCATAATGGTTACCATAGCAACCAAAATGACTCATCTCTATCTCAGCTTAGTAAAATGAGAGAGACACGGGAGTGGATCTAAATGACTTGTAGTCACACAGGGAACATTATATAATGTCATTGACTCCTCCATAGCAACCATACTGGTTACCATAGCAACCAAAATGACACATCTCTATCTCAGCTTTGGAAAATGCTAGAGACATGGGGGTTGTTTTTTTTTCACTCATAGTGACACTTGGAACAATCTATTATGTAAATGACCTGTCCAGAGCGACCAGACTTTTTACCACAGCAACGCAATCGCCATATCTTTATCTTAGGTTAGGAAAATGCTAGACAGAATTTCAACTTACTTATATTATACCTTTCAGCTTCCACTTTCAACTTTTGACATTTTCAACTTTCAAAAGTTTCACCTTCAGCTTCCACTTTCTATTTTTGACACTTTCAACTTTGCAATGCTTCACCTTTCAACTTTATAGGTTTTCAACTTTAGAATGTTTCACCTTTCAGCCTCCACTTTCAACTTTTGTTATTTTCAACTTTACAATGTTTCACCTTTCAGCTTCCACTTTCAACTTTTGACACTTTCAACTTTCTAATATTTTAACATTTAGCTCCCACTTTCAACTTTACATATTTCAACTTTACAATGTTTCAGCTTTAGCTTTCAACTTTTGAGATTTTCAACTTTATAATGTTTCACATTTTAGCTTGAACTTTCAACTTTTGACACTTTAACTTTCTAATGTTTTACCTTTCAGCTCCCACTTCTAATTTTTAACACTTTCTGCTTTCTAATTTTTCACACTTCAGCATCCACTTTCAACTTTACATATTTCAAATTTACAATGTTTCAGCTTCAGCTTTTGAAACTTTCTAATGTTTCACTCTTCAGCCAAGGAATTCAGCAATTTGAGCATTCCTTTTCAGCTCTCTGCATTCACACGCATTTTCCGCTAGGAAATGCACTTTCTAGTTAGTGTGAATGCAGAGGCATTCACTCTATTGTTATCCTACGTATTTATTATTAGTGTGAATGCAGAGGCATTCACACTATTGTTATCCTACGAATTTAGTGTGAATGCAGAGGCATTCACACTATTGTTATCCTACGTATTTATTATTAGTGTGAATGCAGAGGCATTCACACTATTGTTATCCTACGTATTTAGTGTGAATGCAAAGGCATTCACACTATTGTTATCCTACGTATTTATTATTATTTTTATTCCCCCCCTTTTTGAGAAGCTATCTCCTTCCGCATACTTTGCGCTAGAAACACCATTCAAACGTCAAAACGTTCAGCTTTTTTTGCTCTAGGTTGCTTGTATTCAGCTTTTTGATATCTTTTATACTTTTTATAAAATGTAACTTTATTTAAAATATTTTTCCCATTGAAATGAATGGGGAGACTCTTCAAACCTCCTTCAAACTTAAGCTTTTTCAGCCTTTAATAACTTCAGCATACTTTCAGCTACAGCAACCATTCAACTTTTAAACAATTCTACACACTTTCAGCTTTTAAATGATGTCTTCAGCTTTTTCATATCTGATACAGATTTGTATAAATCACAGTTTATATTTATGAAGATTTTAGATTTTTACCTAATTCTGCTCCACTCTAGCTTCCACTCTAGTTTTTCACATCTCAAACTTCTGAATCTATTCCTCTCTCCTAAACTAAACTTTAACCTTTATGAACAAATTTTATATTAAAGTAGTAGAGAAATTTGTCCTCTTTTTGAAGATACAGTTGTTAAATTGATATGACCTACGGTTTTTGAACTAGGAGGGCTAAACCTTAACGAGGGAAGAAAATTGCTCCATTAAGATCAATGCTTTTCAACCAGAAGATACTGCTCGAAAATTATACAATAAGGCTTTTTTTAACTCGCCATAACTCCTAAAATTTTTAACCTATCTTTATAAAAAATTACATTATAATCTTCATTGAAGTCTTCCGCTTCTCACAAAGAAAGAATCATCTCGATAATGTCTTACGGTTCTTCTGTAATGTTTATTTGTTTGAGGCATGGTCAAAATCTGAGAAATGTCTCCTCGATTCAAAAAGTGGCAGTTGGAGCCAGCTGGGCCTAATTTGAATACTGAAATTTGATTGGCTAAGGCTGTCCCATAGACCTACAATGGGCCATAGAGATGCATTGCTCCCATTCATTTCAATGGGGCCATTGATTCCCATATGATCCTAATGTAAAATAGCTTTTGTAATTGGTTCACAATGGAGAGTCATAGCAACATTAAGGATGCATATAACTAATCCAGCCAATCAATGCTTATGATTTAACATTAATTCAACAAGCCACGCCCACTTTTCAACATCATTTTTGAATGTCAAATATCTTCTAAGTGGAACATCGTAGAGACATGGGAGTTGTTTTATATTGATCTAAGTTGAATGTAGATTAGAACATGATGTCACCAATTCATCCATAGCAACCAGATTAATTTCCATAGCAACCCAATTGACACATCTCTATCTCAGCCCAGGAAAATGCTAGAGACACAGGAGTTGGTCTATTTGACACACAGGGAACATTATATAATGTCAATGACCCCTCCATAGCAACCATAATGGTAACCATAGCAACCCAGTTGACACATCTCTATCTCAGCTTAGGAAAATGCTAGAGACATGGGGGTGAGTTTGTTTCACTAATAGCGACCCCGGGAACATTCATTGAGGTACCTGACCCTCCATAGCAACCATACTGGTTACCATAGCAACCCAGTTAACACATCTCTATCTAAGCTTAGGAAAACGACAGAGACACAGGAGTTGGTCTAAATGACTTGTAGTCACACAGGGAACATCATATAATGTCACTGTACCCTCCATAGCAACCATACTGGTTACCATAGCAACCAAATTGACACATCTCTATCTCAGTTTAGGAAAATGCTAGAGACACGGGAGTTGGTCTAAATGACTTGTAGTCACACAGGGAACATTATATAATGTCACTTACCCCTCCATAGCAATCATAGTGGTTGCCATAGCAACCAAATTGACACATCTCTATCTCAGCTTAGGAAAATGAGAGAGACACGGGAGTTTATCTAAATGACTTGTAGTCACACAGGGAACATTATATAATGTCACTGACCCCTCCATAGCAACCATACTGGTTACCATAGCAACCAAATTGGCATATCCCTATTTCAGCTTTGGAAAATGCTAGAGACATGGGGGTTGTTTTGTTTCACTCATAAGGACACTGGGAACAATCTATTATGTAAATGACCTGTCCAGAGCGACCAGACTTTTTACCACAGCAACGCAATTGCCATATCTTTAGCTTAGGTTTGGAAAATGCTAGACAGAATTTCAACTTACTTATAATATACCTTTTAGCTTCCACTTTCATCTTTTGCCACTTTCAACTTTCAAAAGTTTCACCTTCAGCTTCAACTTTCTATTTTTGACACTTTCAACTTTACAATGCTTCACCTTTCAACTTTATACGTTTTCAACTTTAGAATGTTTTACCTTCAGCCTCCACTTTCAACTTTTGATATTTTCAACTTTACAATGTTTCACCTTTCAGCTTCCACTTTCAACTTTTGACACTTTCAACTTTCCTTTATTTTAACATTCAGCTTCCACTTTCAACTTTACATATTTCAACTTTACAATGTTTCAGCTTTAGCTTTCAACTTTTGACATTTTCAACTTTATAATGTTTCACCTTTTAGCTTGAACTTTCAAATTTTGACACTTTAACTTTCTAATGTTTTACCTTTCAGCTCCTACTTTTAATTTTTAACACTTTCTACTTTCTAATTTTCACCCTTCAGCATCCACTTTCAACTTTACATATTTCAAATTTACAATGTTTCAGCTTCAGCTTTTGAAACTTTCTAATGTTTCACTCTTCAGCCAAGGAATTCAGCAATTTGAGCATTCCCTTTTCAGCTCTCTGCATTCACACGCATTTTCCGCTAGGAAATGCACTTTCTAGTTATTCTTCTTCTTCTCTTTTCTTCTGACAAAAATTCTTAACCCTACTCCTCCTAGCCCGTTCGAGCTACAGCCACGAAACTTTCAACACACCTCACAGCTGTTATGTAGTTTGTTGCTATGTCTTTTCGGACCGATTTGACCAGCGGTTTCCGTAAAAATCGCGAATTTCGGCCCAAAAATCGCCCAAGTCATTCCCTATGGGGGCCCTAGAGTGGTGATGTCATCGCTCACTCTAACTTTGAGCAAGCTCATTCTTGTTGATACTTGCACTGTTTTCTCAACTAAAAATTAACCTTTACACACACATTTTATACCTAAATGGTAGAGATTTTTGTCCTCTTTCAGTTGGTGCTGTTTTCATTTTTTAAAAAACACACGGTTTTTACTCCAGGTGGCCTAAACCACAACGAGTGCACATAATTGCTCTATTCACCTCCATTCAAAAATTCTGGTGGACTCTGTTTAAAATCTCAATCGCAGGCTATTTTTAACTTGCCATAAATCATTCACACTTTATCACAGCTTCACAAAATTTACACCATTCTCTTCCTTAAAATCTTGAGATTCTAACAGTAAAAGAAATATTTCAATACCTCTGTTCATTCTTTCGTAATGTTTATTTGTTTGAGGGTATGGATTTCTCTAAAATGAGCAGTTGCACAGAATCAAATGAAGGCTATTTGTAGCTCGCCATAATTTTTTTTATTTCTAATCACACCTTCACAAAATTTACAGCATTCTCTTCGTTAGGGTCTTCTGCTTCTGACAAAGAAAGAATCATTTCGATATGTCTCACGGTTCTTCTATAATCTTTATTTGTTTGAGGCATGGAAATCTGATTTTCTCCAGCAGATTTGCCATCGTTTGAATATCTGACAGTTGACTTTCCAGCTGCAGCTGATTCGTTTGAAAATCTGACAGTTGATAACTCCAGGTGCAAGCTGATTTCAAATAAGTAGGTCAAAGGTGTCTCATTGACTTTCAATGGCTCATTGAAATGAATGGAGCATGAACCCCATAGATCCTAATGTAAAAGAGCTTCTGTAATTGATTGACACTGGAAAGTCATACAAGCATTAAGGAAACAAATTACTTATCCAGCCCATCATTGCTTGTGAATTAACATAAATTAATTAAGCCACACCCGCTTTTTGACAAAACTTTCAATGTCAAATATCTTCTAAACGGAACACAGTAGAGACATGGGGGTTGCTTTATATTAATCTAAATGGAAAGTAGATTACAACATGATGTCACTAACTCCTCCATAGCAACCAGACTGGTTACCATAGCAACCAATATGGCATGTCTCTATCTCAGCTTAGGAAAATCATAGAGATGGGGGTTGCTGTATTTTACCCGTATAGATATGGGGAGCAATATATTAGGTCAGCGACCCCTCCATAGCAACCAAACTGGTTACCATGGCAACCACTATGGCGCAGCTCTATCTCAGCTTTGGAAAGTCATAGAGACATGGGGGTTGATGTATGGACATGGGGAGCAATGTGTTAGGTCACTGACCCCTCCATAGCAACCAGACTGGTTACCATAGCAACTAATTTTGCATGTATCTATCTCAGCTCAGGAAAACCATAGAGACATGGGGGTTGCTGTAATTTACTCGTATTCATATGGGGATCAATATATTAGGTCAGCTACCCCTCCATAGCAACCACACTGTTACCATAGCAACCAATATGGCGTATCTCTATCTCAGCTTACGAAAGTCATAGAGACATGGGGTTGGTGTATTTTACTCGTGTTGACATGGGGAACAATATGTTAGGTCACTGACCCCTCCATAGCAACCAGACTTCTTACTATAGCAACCAATTTTGCATGTACCTATCTCAGCTTATGAGAATCATAGAGACATGAGGGTTGGATTATGTTATTGTTGCGGAATTGACAACATTTAAAAAAAAAGGTATTAACGGTGCCAACGCAAGCCAACATCGAAGTTTGCGTGCAAACTTTAAAATCTAGTTATTATTCTTCTCTTTCCCTACGTCAAAATTTTGCAACGCTTCTCCTCCTAGCCCGTTCGAGCTACAGCCACGAAACTTTCCACGGTCGTCCAGACTGTTCCCACTCGAGTTCCTATATCTCTTCGGACCGATTGGACCAGCGGTTTCCGTATAAATCGCGAATTTCGGCCCAAAAATCGCTCAAGTCATTCCCTAGGGGAGACCTAGAGTGGTGATGTCATCGCCCACTCTAACTTTGAGCAAGCTCAGTCTTGTTGCTACTTGCACTGTTTTCTCAACTAAAAATTAACCTTTACACACATTTTATATCTAAATGGTAGAGATTTTTGTCCTCTTTCAGTTGGTGCTGTTTTCATTTTTAAAAAACACATGGTTTTTACTCCAGGTGGCCTAAACCACAAGGAGTGCACTTAATTGCTCCATTCACCTCCATTCCAAAATTCTGGTGGATTCTGTTTAAAATCTCAGTCGCAGGCTATTTTTAACTCGCCATAAATCATTCACACTTTATCACAGCTTCACAAAATTTACACCGTTCTCTTCCTTAAAATCTTGGGATTCTAACAGTAAAAGAAATATTTCAATACCTCTGTTCATTCTTTCGTAATGTTTATTTGTTTGAGGGTATGGATTTCTCTAAAATGAGCAGTTACACAGAATCAAATGAAGGCTATTTGTAGCTCGCCATAATTTTTTTATTTCTAATCACACCTTCACAAAAATTACAGCATTCTCTTCGTTAGGGTCTTCTGCTTCTTACAAAGAAAGAATCATTTCGATATGTCTTGCGGTTCTTCTATAATCTTTATTTGTTTGAGGCATGGAAATCGGATTTTCTCCAGCAGATTTGCCATCAAAATCTGACAGTTGAATTTCCAGCTGCAGCTGACTCTTTTGAAAATCTGGCAGTTGATAACTCCAGGTGCAAGCTGATTTCAAATAAGTAGGTCAAAGGTGTCTCATTGACTTTCAATGGCTCATTGAAATGAATGGAGCATGAACCCATAGATCCTATTGTAAAAGAGCTTCTGTAATTGATTGACACTGGAAAGTCATACAAGCATTAAGGAAGCAAATTACTTATCCAGCCCATCATTGCTTGTGAATTAACATAAATTAATTAAGCCACACCCACTTTTTGACATAACTTTCAATGTCAAATATCTTCTAAACGGAACACAGTAGAGACATGGGGGTTGCTTTATATTATTCCTAAATGGAAAGTAGATTACAACATGATGTCACTGACTCCTCCATAGCAACCAAATTGTTTACCATAGCAACTAAATTGCCACATCTCTATCTTAGCTTAGGAAAATGCTAGAGACTTGGGGGCTGGTAAGCTTCACCCATACTGACAGCTGAAACATATTATGTTAATGACACCTCCATAGCAACCAGACTGGTTACCATAGCAACCAATATGGCATGTCTCTATCTCAGCTTAGGAAAATCATAGAGAGAGGGGGGTTGCTGTATTTTACCCGTATAGATATGGGGAGCAATATATTAGGTCAGTGACCTCTCCAAAGCAACCAGACTGGTTACCATAGCAACCAATATAGCGCATCTGTATCTCAGCTTTGGAAAGTCATAGAGACATGGGGGTTGATGTATTTTACTCGTATTGACATGGGGAACAATATGTTAGGTCACTGACGCCTCCATAGCAACCAGACAGTTTACCATAGCAACCAATATGGCGCATCTCTATCTCAGATTAGGAAAGTCATAGAGACATGGGGGTTGATGTATTTTACTCGTAATGACATGGGGAACAATATCTTAGGTCACAGACCCCTCCATAGCAACCAGACTGGTTACCATAGCAACCAATTTTGCAAATACCTATCTCAGCTTATGAGAATCATAGAGACATGGGGGTTGGATTATGTTATTGTTGCAGAATTGCCAACATTTAAAAAAAAATAGGTATTAACGGCACCAACGCAAGCCAACATCGAAGTTTGCGTGCAAACTTTAAAATCTAGTTCTTCTTCTTCTTCTTCTTCTTCTTCCGTTTCTTAAAAAAAAAAAACTACCGTCATCTCCTCCTAGCCCGTTCGAGCTACAGTCACGAAACTTTCCACACACCTCAAAGCTGTTATGTAGTTTGTTGCTATGTCTTTTCGGAGCGATTTGACCAGCGGTTTCCCTAAAAATCGTGTAAATCTCCCAAAAAAGCTTAAAATTTTTTCTCGATGGGGGCCCCTAGAGTGGTGATGTCATCGCCCACTCTAACTTCGAGTGAGCTCAGTCTTGTTGATACTTGCTAAAATACTTTAGTTTTCTTAAATAAAAATTAACCTTTACACACACATTTTATATGTAAATGGTAGAGATTTTTGTCCTCTTTCAGTTGGTGTTGTTTAAGTTTTTTAAAAACACACCGTTTTTACTCCAGGTGGCCTAAACCACAAGGAGTGCACATAATTGCTCCATTCACCTCCATTCAAAAATTCTGCCAGCAAATGTTTCAAATCTCAATCGAAGGCTATTTCTAACTCGCCATAAATCATTCAAAACCTTATCACAGCTTCACAAATTTTATACCATTCTCTTCCTTAAAATCTTCTGATTCTAACAGTCAAGAAAGTATTTCAATATGTCTGGTCCTTCTTTCGTAATCCTTATTTGTTTGAGGCATGGTAATCGGACTTTCTCCAGCACATTTGCCATCATTTGAAAATCTGACAGTTGAATTTCCAACTGCAGCTGACTCGTTTGAAAATCTGGCAGTTGATAACTCCAGGTGCAGCTGATTTCAAATAAGTAGGTCAAAGGTGTCTCATTGACTTTCAATGGCCCATTGAAATGAATGGAGCATGAACCCCATAGATCCTATTGTGAAAGAGCTTCTGTAATTGATTGACACTGGAAAGTCATACTAGTATTAAAGAAGCAAATCACTAATCCAGCCAATCATTGCTTGTGAATTAACATAAATTAATTAAGCCACACCCACTTTTTGACATAACTTTCGATGTCAAATATCTTCTAAACAGAACACAGTACAGACATGGGGGTTGCTTTATATTATTCTAAATGTAAAGTAGATTACAACATGATGTCACTGACTCCTCCATAGCAACCAAATTGTTTACCATAGCAACTAAATTGGCATATCTCTATCTTGGGTTAGGAAAATGCTAGAGACTTGGGGGTTGGTAAGCTTCACCCATACTGACAGCTGAAACATTATATCATGTCAATGACGCCTCCATAGCAACCAGACTCGTTACCATAGCAACCAATATGGCATGACTCTCTCTCAGCTTAGGAAAATCATAGAGACATGGGGGTTGCCGTATTTTACCCGTATTGATATGGGGAACAATATGTTAGGTCAGCGACCTCTCCATAGCAACCAGACTGGTTACCATAGCAACCAATATGGCGCAGCTCTATCTCAGCTTTGGAAAGTCATAGAGACATGGGGGTTGATGTATTGACATGGGGAACAATGTGTTAGGTCACTGACCCCTCCATAGCAATCAGACTGGTTACCATAGCAACCAATATGGCATGTCTCTATCTCAGCTTAGGAAAATCATAGAGAGATGGGGGTTGCTGTATTTTACCCGTATAGATATGGGGAGCAATATATTAGGTCAGCGACCCCTCCATAGCAACCAAACTGGTTACCATAGCAACCAATATGGCACAGCTCTATCTCAGCTTTGGAAAGTCATAGAGACATGGGGGTTGATGTATTGACATGGGGAACAATGTGTTAGGTCACTGACCCCTCCATAGCAACCAGACTGGTTACCATAGCAACCAATTTTGCATGTACCTATCTCAGCTCAGGAAAATCATAGAGACATGGGGGTTGCTGTAATTTACTCGTATTCATATGGGGAACAATATATTAGGTCAGCGACCCCTCCATAGCAACCACACTGTTACCATAGCAACCAATATGGCGTATCTCTATCTCAGCTTACGAAAGTCATAGAGACATGGGGGTTGGTGTATTTTACTCGTGTTGACATGAGGAACAATATGTTAGGTCACTTACCCCTCCATAGCAACCAGACTGGTTACCATAGCAACCAATTTTGCATGTACCTATCTCAGCTTATGAGAATCATAGAGACATGGGGGTTGGATTATGTTATTGTTGCGGAATTGACAACATTTTAAAAAATAGGTATTAACGGCACCAACGCAAGCCAACATCGAAGTTTGCGTGCAAACTTTAAAATCTAGTTATTATGTTGGCTTGCAGAGCCAACATATTGTTATCTCTCTTAAACTTATTATGTTGGCTTGCAAAGCCAACATATTGTTATCTCTCGTAAACTTATTATTCTTCTCTTTTCTTCTGACGAAAATTCTTAACCCTACTCCTCCTAGCCCGTTTGAGCTACAGCCACGAAACTTTCCACGGTCGTCCAAGCTGTTCCCACTGGAGTTGCTATGTCTTTTCGAACCGATTTGACCAGCGGTTTCCGTAAAAATCGCGAATTTCGGCCCAAAAATCGCCCAAGTCATTCCCTATGGGGGCCCTAGAGTGGTGATGTCATCGCTCACTCTAACTTTGAGCAAGCTCAGTCTTGTTGATACTTGCACTGTTTTCTCAACTAAAAATTAACCTTTACACACACATTTTATATCTAAATGGTAGAGATTTTTGTCCTCTTTCAGTTGGTGCTGTTTTCATTTTTTAAAAAACACACGGTTTTTACTCCAGGTGGCCTAAACCACAAGGAGTGCACATAATTGCTCCATTCACCTCCATTCAAAAATTCTGGTGGATTCTGTTTAAAATCTCAATCGCAGGCTATTTTTAACTCGCCATAAATCATTCACACTTTATCACAGCTTCACAAAATTTACACCATTCTCTTCCTTAAAATCCTGGGATTCTAACAGTAAAAGAAATATTTCAATACCTCTGGTCATTCTTTCGTAATCCTTATTTGTTTGAGAGTATGGATTTCTCTGAAATGAGCAGTTGCACAGAATCAAATGAAGGCTATTTGTAGCTCGCCATAACTTTTTTATTTCTAATCACACCTTCACAAAAATTACAGCATTCTCTTCGTTAGGGTCTTCTGCTTCTGACAAAGAAAGAATCATTTCGATATGTCTTACGGTTCTTCTATAATCTTTATTTGTTTGAGGCATGGAAATCGGATTTTCTCCAGCAGATTTGCCAATGGTTTGAAAATCTGACAGTTGAGTCAGCTGACTCGTTTGAAAATCTGGCAGTTGATAACTCCAGGTGCAGCTGATTTCAAATAAGTAGGTCAAAGGTGTCTCATTGACTTTCAATGGCCCATTGAAATGAATGGAGCATGAACCCCATAGATCCTATTGTAAAAGAGCTTCTGTAATTGATTGACACTGGAAAGTCATACCAGCATTAAGGAAGCAAATCACTTATCCAGCCAATCATTGTTTGTGATTTAACATAAAATAATTAAGCCACACCCACTTTTTTTACAAAACTATTGATGTCAAATATCTTCTGAACGGAACACAGTAGAGACATGGGGGTTGCTTTATATTATTCTAAATGTAAAGTAGATTACAACATGATGTCACTGACTCCACCATAGCAACCAAATTGTTTACCATAGCAACTAAATTGGCATATCTCTATCTTCGGTTAGGAAAATGCTAGAGACTTGGGGGCTGGTAAGCTTCACCCATAGTGACAGCTGAAACATTATATTATGTTAATGACACCTCCATAGCAACCAGACTGGTTACCATAGCAACTAATATGGCATGTCTCTATCTCAGCTTAGGAAAATCATAGAGAGATGGGGGTTGCTGTATTTTACCCGTATAGATATGGGGAGCAATATATTAGGTCAGCGACCCCTCCATAGCAACCAAACTGGTTACCATAGAAACCAATATGGCACAGCTCTATCTCAGCTTTGGAAAGTCATAGAGACATGGGGGTTGATGTATTGACATGGGGAACAATGTGTTAGGTCACTGACCCCTCCATAGCAACCAGACTGGCTACCATAGCAACCAATTTTGCATGTACCTATCTCAGCTCAGGAAAATCATAGAGACATGGG
>SRMA01024574.1:0-28237 GCA_007224835.1 Danionella cerebrum | reverse complement strand
GGAAGCAAATTGCTCCTTTAAGATCAATGCATTTCACCCACAAAATAATGCTTGAAGGTTTTAAATTAAGGCTTTTTCTAACTCGCCATAACTAATAAAATTTTCCACATATCTTAAAAAAATTTACACCATAATCTTCATTGAGGCCTTCTGCTTCACACAAAGAAAGAATCATCTCGATATGTCTTACGGTTCTTCTGTAATGTTTATTTGTTTGAGGCATGGTCAACATCTGAGAAATGTCTCCTCGATTCAAAAAAGTGGCAGTTGGAGGCAGCTGTTAATCAACTAATTTGAATAACGAAATTTGATTGGCTTAGCCTTCTCATAGACTCACAATGGCCATAGAGATGCATTGCTGCCATTCATTTCAATGGGGCAATTGATTCCCATACGATCCTATTGTCAAATAGCTTTTGTAATTGGTTCACAATGGAGATTCAAAGCAACATTGAGGATGCATATAACTAATCCAGCCAATCATTGCTTATGATTTAACAAAAATTCATCAAGCCACGCCCACTTTTCTACATCATTTTTGAATGTCAAATATCTTCTAAGTGGAACATCGTAGAGAGATGGGAGTTGTTTTATATTGATCTAAGTGGAATGTAGATTAAACATGATGTCACCAACTCATCCATAGCAACCAAATTATTTACCATAGCAACCAAATTGACACTTCTCTATCTCAGCCTAGAAAAAATGCCAGAGACACCGGAGTTGGTCTAATTGACTTGTAGTCACACAGGGAACATTATATAATGTCAATGACCCCTCCATAGCAACCATACTGGTAACCATAGCAACCCAAATGACACATCTCTATCTCAGCTTTGGAAAATGATAGAGACACAGGAGTTGGTCTAAATGACTTGTAGTCACACAGGGAACATTATATAATGTCACTTAACCCTCCATAGCAACCATACTGGTTACCATAGCAACCAAATTGACACCTTTCTATCTCAGCTTAGGGAAACCAGAGAGACACGGGAGTTGGTCTAAATGACTTGTAGTCACACAAGGAACATTATATACCGTCACATACCCCTCCATAGCAACCATTCTGGTTACCATAGCAACCAAATTGACACATCTCTATCTCAGCTTAGTAAAATGAGAGAGACGCGGGAGTTGGTCTAAATTACTTTTAGTCACACAGGGAACATTATATAATGTCACTGACCCCTCCATAGCAACCATAGTGGTTACTATAGCAACCAAATTGACACATCTCTATCTCAGCTTAGGAAAATGAGAGAGATACGGGAGTTGGTCTAAATGACTTGTAGTCACACAGGGAACATTATATAATGTCACTGACCCCTCCATAGCAACCATACTGGTTACCATAGCAACCTAATTGACACATCTCTATCTTAGCTTAGGAAAATGAGAGAGACACAGGAGTTGGTCTAAATGACTTGTTGTCACACAGGAAACATTATATAATGTCACTGACCCCTCCATAGCAACCATACTGGTTACTATAGCAACCAAATTGACACATCTCTCCATCAGCTTAGGAAAGTGCTAGAGACATGGGGGTGAGTTTGTTTCAATAATTATGACCCCCGTAACAATCACCGAGGTAACTAAACCATCCATAGCAACCATATGGTTACCATAGCAACCAAATTGGCATATCTCTATCTCAGCTTAGGAAAATGCTAGAGACACAGGGGTTGGTGTAATTTACCTGTAGTCACTCAAGGAACATTATATGATGTTAGTGACCCCTCCATAGCAACCAGACGTGTTACCATAACAACCCAATTGGCATTTCTCTAACTCAGCTTAGCGAAATGCTAGAGAAATGGGGGTAGGTTTAATTTACTCGTAGTCACACAGATAACAATATATTATGTCTGTGACCCCTCCATAGCAACCATACTTATTACCATAGCAACCCAATTGATTGACATTTTCAACTTTACAATGTGCCACATTTATTTTTATGTTTCAACTTTCAGCTTACACTTTCAAATTTGACAATTTTAACTGTCTAATGTTTTACCTTTCAGCTTCCACTTTCAACTTTACATAATTCTACTTTACAATGTTTCAGCTTTCAACTTTATACGTTTTCAACTTTAAAATGTTTCACCTTTCAGCCTCCACTTTCAACTTTTGATATTTTCAACTTTACAATGTTTCACCTTTCAGCTTCCACTTTCAACTTTTGACACTTTCAACTTTCTAATATTTTAACATTCAGCTTCCACTTTCAACTTTACATATTTCAACTTCACAATGTTTCAGCTTCCGCTTTCAAATTTTGACACTTTTCAAATTACAGTGTTTCACCTTTTAGCTTCAACTTTTGACACTTTTAACTTTCTAATGTTTCACCGTTCAGCCAAGGAATTCAGCAATTTTAAGCATTCTCTTTCAGCTCTCTGCATTCACACGCATTTTCCGCTAGGAAATGCACTTTCTAGTTATTTTTCTTATTTCATCCCCTTTTTCCAACCCTAACTACTTCAGCATACTTTGGCCTAGAAACACCATTCAAACGTCAAAACGTTCAGCTTTTTTCAGACTAGGTTGCAATTACGTTACACTTTTCAAACCTTTATACTTTTTATAATATTTAACTTTATTCAAATTATTCTTCCCATTGAAATGAATGGGGATATTCTTCAACCTTCCTTTAAACTTTCACTTCTTTCAACCTTTATAACTTCAGCATACTTTCCACTAGAGAAACCATTCAAACTTTAAATAAATCTACACACTTTCATCTATTAGATGCATATTTCAACTTTTTTATATATTTTATACATTTTTATTAATCGCAGTTTAAGTTTCATGAAGATTTCCAATTTGAAACTAATTCTGCTCCACTCTAGCTTCCACTCTAATTTTTCACATCTCAAACTTCATCATCTATTCTTCTTTCTTAAACTAAATTTTAACCTTTATGCACAAAAATTATAATAAAGTAGTAGAGAAATTTGTCCACTTTTTGAAAATGCAGTTGTTTCTTTCATAGGACCTACGGTTTTTAAACTAGGAGGGCTAAACCTTAACGAGTGAAGAAAATTGCTCCATTAAGATCAATGCATTTCACCCAGAAAATGATCCTTGAAAGTTTTAAATTAAGGCTTTTTCTAACTTGCCATAACTAATAGAATTTTCCACATATCTTGAAAAAAATTACACCATAATCTTCATTGAGGCCTTCTGCTTCTCACAAAGAAAGAATCAGCTCGATATGTCTTACGGTTCTTCTGTAATGTTTATTTGTTTGAGGCATGGTCAACATCTGAGAAATGTCTCCTCCATTCGAAAAGTGGCAGTTGGAGGCAGCTGTTAATCAACTAATTTGAATAACGAAATTTGATTGGCTTAGCCTTCCCATAGACTCCCAATGGGCCATAGAGATGCATTGCTGCCATTCATTTCAATGGGGCAATTGATTCCCATACGATCCTATTGTAAAAGAGCTTTTGTATTTGGTTCACAATGGAGAGTCATAGCAAGATTGAGGATGCATATAACTAATCCAGCCAATCATTGCTTATGATTTAACATAAATTCATCAAGCCACGCCCACTTTTCAACATAATTTTTGAATGTCAAATATCTTCTAAGTGGAACATCGTAGGAACATGGGAGTTGTTTTATATTGATCTAGGTTGAATGTAGATTACAACATGATGTCACTAACTCATCCATAGCAACCAGATTATTTACCATAGCAACCAAATTGACACATCTCTATCTCAGCTTAGGGAAATGCGAGAGACACAGGAGTTGGTCTAAATGACTTGTAGTCACACAGGGAACATCATATATTGTCACTGACCCCTCCATAGCAACCAAACTGGTTACCATAGCAACCATATTGACACATATCTATCTCAGCTTAGGAAAATGCTAGAGACCTGGGGGTGAGTTTGTTTCACTAATAGCTACCCCGGAAACATTCATTGAGGTAGCGGACCCCTCCATAGCAACCATACTGGTTACCATAGCAACCCATTTGGCACATCTCTATCTCAGCTTAGGAAAACGCTAGAGACACAGGAGTTTGTCTAATTGACTTGTTGTCAAACGGGGAACCTTATATAATATCAATGAACCCTCCATAGCAACCATACTGGTTACCATAGCAACCCAATTGACACATCTCTATCTAGGTTTAGGAAAATGAGAGAGACACGGGAGTTGGTCTAAATGACTTGTAGTCACACAGGGAACCTTATATAATGTCAATGACCCCTCCATAGCAACCATACTGGTTACCATAGCAACCCAATTTACACATCTCTATCTAAGCTTTGGAAAATGCTAGAGACATGGGGGTTGGTGTAATTTACTTGTAGTCACACAGGGATCATTATATTGTGTCAATGACTCCTTCATAGCAACCATACTGGCTACCATAGCAACCCAATTGACACATATTTATCTCAGCTTAGGAAAGTGTGAGAGAGACAGGAGTTGGTCTAATTGAATTGTAGTCACACAGGGAACATTATATGATGCCAATGACCCCTCCATAGCAACCAGTCTGGTTACTATAGCAACCAAACTGATACATCTCTACCTCAGCTTAGGAGAATGCTAGAAACTTGGGGGTGAGTTTGTTTCACTAATAGTGACCCCAGGAACATTCACTGATGTACTTGACCCCTCCATAGTAACCATACTGGATACCATAGTAACCAAATTGACACATCTTTATCTCAGCTTAGGAAAGTGCGAGAGACACGGGAGTTGGTCTAATTTACTTGTAGTCACACAGGGAAAATATATAAAGTCAATGACCCCTCCATAGCAACCATACTGGTTACCATAGCAACCCAATTTACACATCCCTATCTCAACTTTGGAAAATGCTAGAGACATGGGGTGAGTTTGTTACACTAATAGTGACCCTGGAAACATTCATTGAGGTAGCGGACTCCTCCATGGCAACCAGGCTGGTTACCATAGCAACCCAATTGACACATCTCTATCTCAGCTTAAGAAAATGCTAGAGACACGGGAGTTGGTCTAAATGACTTGTAGTCACACAGGGAACATTATATAATGTCACTGACCCCTCCTTAGCAACCATACTGGTTACCATGGCAACCAAATTGACACATCTCTATCTCAGCTTAGGAAAATGCTAAAGACATGGGGGTTGGTGTAATTTTCTTGTAGTCACACAGAGATCAATATATAATGTCAATGATCCTCCATAGCAACCATATTGGTTACCATAGCAACCAAATTGGCATATCTCCAACTCAGCTCAGGGAAATGCTAGAGACATGGGGGTTGATCCATTTCCCTCAGAGTGACACTGGGAACATTCTATTATGTAAATGACCTGTCCAAAGCAACCAGACTTTTTAGCAACGCATTTGGCATTTCTCTATCTTAGGTTATGAAAATGCTAGATTCAACTTACTAAAATTTTACCTTTCAGCTTCCACTTTCTACTTTTGACGCTTTCAACTTTACAATGCTTCACCTTTCAACTTTTGACACTTTCAACTTTCTGTTTCACTTTTCTTCTTCCACTTTCAAATTTATACATTTTCAACTTTATAATGTTTCACCTTTCATCTTCCACTTTCAACTTTTGATATTTTCAACTTTACATTGTTTCACCTTTCAGCTTCCACTTTCAACTTTTGACACTTTCAACTTTCTAATGTTTAGTCTTTCAGCTTCCACTTTGAACTTTTGTCACTTCCAACCTTCAAATCTTTCAACTTTCAGCTTCAATTTTCAACTTTAGATTTTTTTCAGATACTTTCAGCCTGCTTTCATATTCAGCTCTCTGCATTCACACGCATTTTCCGCTAGGAAATGCATATTCTAGTTATTATTATTAGTGTGAATGCAGAGGCATTCACACTATTGTTATCCTACGTATTTATTATTATTATAAGTGTGAATGCAGAGGCATTCACACTATTGTTATCCTACGTATTTATTATTTTTTTTTTTATTTTTATTCCCCCCCTTTTTTGAAAAGTCAACTACTTCAGCATACTTTGCACTAGAAACACCATTCAAACTTTAAAATGTTCAGCTTTTTTCAGACTAGGTTGCTATTACATATCACTTTTCAAACTTTTATACTTTTTATAAAATTTAACTTTATTTAAAATATTTTTCCCATTGAAATGAATGGGAAACATTTCAAATCTCTTTCAATCTTCAGCTTTATTTCAACCTTCATAACTTCAGCATACTTTTAGCTAGAGCAATCATTCAAATTTTAAACAATTCAACACATTTTCAGCTTTTAAAAAATGTTTTCAGCTTTTTCATATCTTTTACAGATTTTTATAAATCACAGCTTAAGTTTAATGAAGAATTTGGATTTTGACCTAATTCTGCTCCACTCTAGCTTCCACTCTAATTTTTTACATCTCAAACTTCTTAATCTATTCCTCTCTCCTAAACTAAACTTTACCCTTTATGCACAAAATTTATATTAAAGTAGTAGAGAAATTTGTCCTCTTTCCAAAGATGCAGTTGTTCATTTGATATGACCTACGGTTTTTAAACTAGGACGGCTAAACCTTAACGAGGGAAGCAAATTGCTCCATTAAGATCAATGCATTTCACCCAGAAAATAATGTTTGAAAGTTTTAAATTAAGGCTTTTTCTAACTCGCCATAACTATTAGAATTTTCCACATTTCGTTAAAAAATTTACATTATAATCTTCATTGAGGCCTTCTGCTTCTCACAAAGAAAGAATCATCTCGATATGTCTTACGGTTCTTCTATAATGTTTATTTGTTTGAGGCATGGTCAAAATCTGAGAAATGTCTCTTTGATTCAAAAATGGCAGTTGGAGAGGCAGCTGTGCTAATTAGCTTATTGACATTTGATTGGCCCACGCTATCCTTTGACATACAAGGGCCATAGAGATGCATTGCTCCCATTCATTTCAATGGGGCCTTTGATTCCCATATGATCCTATTGATACGATCCTAGCGTAGTTGAACCGCTGATCACCAAAACAAGACGTGGACGTGAATGCGTGTCTGTTTCCTGAGGCGTGCGCGTTCACGGAAGTCCCGCGCTTTTCTTCTCGTCCTTTCTGGTAAGTGCTGTTTACGTTTAACGTCTTTCTATTTATAAGATATTTAACGGATTAAGCTCGGTTTTAGTGTTTGTCTCTCACTTTTACAAGTTCTATTCTGAATCGAGACCTATGTCTGCTTACAAAGCTATAAATAAATGTTCTAAAATTGTCAATATTTAGTATTAGTAACGATTGTAGCGGTAGCATTAGCTCGTGTTTGAGGCATTTAACGTTACGTAACAGTCAAAATGTAACTCCAAGCTTTTAGACGGTCTACGTTGAATACGTTCAACAACATTTGTTGCAACGTTTGTTGTAAAATGGTCCTAAATGCGTACACCGTCAAATTAAAGATTAGTGTAATGTTGGAGTTAAAAGGCTACCATTGCCTTCAAACTAACGTTACTAATAACATGTGCTATAGCGTAATCTAATGTAGCGTTATACTGGGGGATGCTTCACTGGTTCATTCGTTCATTTTCCTGCCGTGGAGCCTCGAACCGGCAACCGTCTAACTGGTTTTCTTTACTTCAAATAAGTAAAGCATGTGTTCAGCGTTGCACAAATGACACTATAACCAGTAAAACTGGAATGTATGTGTGACATCTTGCATCGTGTAAAAGTTTCAATGGACTAATGGTGCTGCCACACACCTAATGAGTGTAGGTTATTATGTAATTTCAAAAGTTTTATTCCAGTTTCTATATTAGTGTGAAACCAGCTACTCTAGATGGCACACCAATGCCTTGTTTTCTCTCTTAAAATAAATAAACTTACTTTGAAATTTGCACAGTGGTGAATTGTTATTGAAATGCTGTATAATGTGTATATTGATGATATTCTTCTGAAAACACTATTACCGGTAAGTATTCTGAGAAAATAACTATAGACACTAAGTAATATTATATGTAACTGTGAAGCCTCAAGGTTTGTACTAACAGTGTTTAACTTATTTCTTTCTCTTTTTTTATACCAACACCTTTTAAACACCTTGAACTCCCATGACTTCCTTCATCTGATGTGTACCATTTCCTGTTGATGACTCCAGCATTACAGTAGTGGTAAGTTATCATTTGATTTGTACATTTGGTCTCAGAATAAAAACTTTTAAGTACTTTTAATAATGATTGTACAACCCAATATAGTACTGCGACTCAGCAGGAATAGTTTTGTCGAAGTGAGTATTTGAATGACTGTTAGATTTGGTACAATGTCAAGAGACGGCAAACATACTGCAACTTCTTTGAAAAGAGAAAAAACACAATTACATTCATTCATTCATTTTCCAACCCGCTTATTCCCTTTCGGGGTTTGCTGGTGCCCTTCTCTAGCGCATTTTGTTCCAGAGGTGGGGGTACACCCTGGAAAGGTTACCAGTCCATCACGGGGCAACATTCACTCACACATTCATATAAATGTCTGAATTTACATACTAATCTCTACCTTTTTTTTCCCCTTCTCCTCGGTGTACAGTACTCTAAGCGTCTGTGGCATTCTGGATCCTAGACAGTAAGTTCATACAGGGATTATCAGTTGGTAATGATGTAGGTGTTAACCAGGGGTTTAACTAAAGATACTGTGAGTGAAAATCCACTTTGTATTTGATCATTTTTTTTGCACATGTAATTTATTTATTAAACATTGATGTATAGTGCAAAAATTAAATGTGTGTTCTGGACGATTTTCATCTACAGGACCTGATCAACGAATGCAAAGGATTGAATAAATATGTACTTACTATTCAGTTACTTGCGGTTAAATGGAGATTCATCTATCGAAAAGGGCAGCTAGCCCACAAATCAAAATTAACCTTGCTTAAACCAGACTCAGTTGTAATCCATGCTTTATTTTGTTTGGGAGAAATGACAGCTTTGAAAGGCTTTGCTTGTATTGGGGCAAGCAATTTGCATGTGTATTACTAATATAGGATAAAGTGTATTTATATATAGGATATGTGGAAATAAAAATTGCTATTATTCTATAGTTTCCAAAATGTGGAGCCAAAGCACAATGATGATGATTGAAAAAAGAACAGTGCTAGCTAAAAACATAGTATCTAATAAATGTACTCAGTCAACTATTTGTCAATTGACCTTTAGTCATCCTGCAGATTATTATTTATTCCTTCATGTTCCCTTTTCGTGTCATGGGGGTCTGCTGGTGGCAATTTTCAGCGCATTTCAGGCAAGAGCCCGGGGTACACCCTGGACAAATTGCCTGCCCATCACAGGGCAACACACATTCATACCCAAGAGGAATTTAGATTAATCAATTAACCTGACGCATGTTTTTGGGATTGTGGGGGAAACCGGAGTACCCGGAGGAAACCCTTGCAAACACAGCAAAAACTTCTTCTAACTGAAAGGCTAACCACATAGTTAATATTGGTATTTAAAATATAAAGTCAACATTATTATTCCTCATTAATTGATTGGTTTTGCTAAACTGATGACAAACGTTTTAATGCTCTTCCTATGATATAGACAGCAGGGCTGTTCAGTAAGATTTCAAGTGGAACATGATTAGATTTTGTTATATTGGAACAACTTTGTGATTTGTTTCTGTCTGTGTGTTACAGGTACCCTGCTGTCCAACACCTCTCTAACTCTAAGCCTGCCACTGTCCCAGGCTCTCTATCGTTCCTGTCCCTACCGCTCTGTCTCATTTTGGCCTATTCTACCTTGCTATCCCTCTAATCTATCGAACCTAATATTCTATCTGATTTTGGAACACTATTATTGAACTACTATTTTTTGGCTTGAATATTTGACTACTACTATTTGAACTACTACTATTTGAACACCTCAGGTTGAAAGTGCCTGGTCTATCTGTATTATTGGCCCTGAGAGTTTCTCTGCTCTCACCCGCTCTCTCTCTCTGTCTCTATCTTGCACGTAATCACTTCACATTTTAACACTTTATAACACTATAATCACATTATAACACTATAATCACATTACAACACTATAATCACATTTCACATTGTACCATTCCATTTTACTCAGTACATACACATACAAATTCTGCATTTTCATTTTAACAAATTACAAATTTGACTTAGAGGAACACTTTGCCACAAAATTAATACAAACACATTGTATCACATTGAAACAAATATATTTGACATAAACTAGCTATTTGGCAAAGTTAATAGAGTTGTAAAGTTTATTTAGAAGTGCTCATCTTTATATTGAGTAAAGATAAAGTTTGCACACACATTGATTGAATCTGAGCACTCTTAACTGTTCCTGACAATTGTTCCTGCCGATTATTCCAGACTTTGGGTTTGTATTCAGGTTTGTTTGTCATTATATACCTTTAAAACGCAGTCATTCTTGTAAAGTTCCTGTCTGTGTTTAACTGTTCTGAGCTCTAATAAAAAACAGACATCAGAGAGAAAGGAGTGGATTATTGTGGAGTGGCTGTTTCTTGTGCTGACCCAGAGTTCCTGATTCTGTGATCCAGTGCTTGACTTCTGCTACGAAGAGCACACACACACCTTAACTCATATATTTATTAATTCCTGTGTTGAATATTAACTCATATTACTTTAAACCTTTAAACTTTAATCTTACAATAATAACATTAAGGTGTTGTCACACAGTTAAAATATAAATTAAAACAATTTCTAATAGTTTCTTATATATACACACACGGCATTGTTAAGTAATTTACAAATAAGGGCCTGTGCTTGTTACTTTGTTAAAACATATATTTTATAACGTGAATAAGTAGTTTTTCTCTATCGTAGTTTTCGATTAATATAACGATCTAAGTGTGACATTTAACCTCTTAAGCCCGAAAGTCCCCGGTACCGGGGACTTGCCCCCTTGTGCGTTACATTTTCACTCATAGCTCACGAACCCTGAGAATAACCCACACATATTAAATACTGTTGTGTTCAGCGGAAACTCCTCTAAAAACGTATCTAATTCAATTTCATATCCGTTAACCACAGCTCGAACGCCATGCAAATAAACAACAACATGTCCGGAGTATAATTCATGACCACGTTTTTGTTTATGTGCGATATGTATCCACAATATAAACGGAAACACCCAAACCATTACATTAAATGAAAGCTAACAACCACCTGAATCCAGTGATATGCAACTCATTAACATTGCATGAAGTATTTCAGAGCAGGGAGCGAAAGTTCCCCGAAAAAACGCCAGCAAAAACCAAGCAAGCATGTAAATCTTGTCTTAACTTTGCCGTTTTTTCAACAAAAGTTATTTCCATAGCGATAAAAGTCTGTTTGTTGTTATGTCCGGTCAATAGCTTCGTGCAAACGCCATTTTTGATTGTTTCTTTAGCTTTGTGGCGTCATTACGTCACCAAATATGGAATGACTCCCCGTGCGTAAGAGCACGTCTCTCCACGCTGCGCGTCGTGTGATTCGTCGGCGATCCCGTCAGTCTCAAAATGGTTGAGCTGATTGGTTTCCATAGAATCAGAGCTTTTCGTCGATATATAGATCTTCTGGATTGGACAGATGGTCGGGGGGGTAGGGACAAGCAGAAGCTTGATGTCAAAGCGTTTGTGAGTGAAACGTTCCCAAAAGCGCAGCAAGATGGCGTAAATGAGCTTCTACCCCCCTTTTACGGCGTTTCTTTAGGAGTTTTTTTTGCTAAAATCATGTCCCATAAGCAACAAAAGAAGACTATTAACGTAGCTGAAGCTTTGGACAAGATTTTTCCATATTTCAATTATTGTGCCAAATTGTGCCAAACTGTGCCAACATGGATTACGCCTGAACTTTGTTCAATCAAAACCTTTACAGAATATTAGTTTCTTGTAGTATGAACACCAAACTTGCTACAGATGTTCTTGACATGTAGTGGTTACAATTGATTGTGTTTATTTGCTTAGTTATAAGTAAAATAAGGAGATATTGGAGGAAACATGTGTTTTTTTTTTAGGCGGAGTTCATTTTTTGGCCATTCCAACATCAATTACTCTTACCCAGTGTTCTTGACTGTCAAATTAACTCATCCACACCACTCCCCAAGAACCTATCTTCATTTTGATACCAAGATTTGCAGTTTAGGCCTTGTAAAAGCTGAGAAATGCCTTAAAAAGTAAAAGTATAGGATTTTCGGAAAATAGGCCTCAGGGCTTAAGAGGTTAAACATTGTTTACCAGCTGAGATTTTAAAATAAATCTACAATGCCAAGGAAGGGTAAGAGATCAGAAGCTGCGAAACTCCGCTGGCAGAGAACTTCAGGTTTGCAGTGTTCCGTAACACGTGACCCAACCGAACGCCTTGAGACTGATGCCCAGGTACCCGCGTCTGATCCATCCCTTGCTGAATGCGTCCAGAAGTCTGCACCATCTCTCCGTGTACCCGCGGTTTCAGATAGTAGTTTGGCTAAGAGTGGCTGTCGCAAAGTTTTTGGTTCAGACTTCTCAACTCCAGCGGACCAATCTCCTGAAACACGCGTCTGTGCCTCCCGCAGCCAAGCAGCTCAGAAATACGGTAACTATAGAAACCATCAGTGCACATGTAACTCCCTCACGTTCCTTGCTTTCCTTTACGAGAACGAAAACATCACCGGTGCAGACCTTGACCTTGTTCTGGATAAAGGTAATGAGATGTATAAAGAGGCCAGAAAACGCTTTCCTACAAGCATCCATTTGTCTACAGACGAGCTTCCGGGCCACGCAGGGTTGCCAGGTCCCAGAAATATTTCCAGCCCAATGACAACTCAAAATCCGCCCAAATGGAATGAAAACTAGCCCAATTTTCAGTGTCCAATCAGATTAGACAACGGCTGGATTCCCACAAAGGGCCTTAAAATAAATGTATACAAGTTTAAGTTTAAAGTATTGGCCTTTTGTCTAACCCAAATTCTTAATATCACACATTGTGTTTTTTTTAATACACAATCTCATACAATAAAGGTCAAATAAGAACATGTGCTCTCTGAATTTTTTTTGACCCTAGTCAGAAGTACCTACTTGTACTTGTTCATCCACAGACAACCGAACCGACTCTCATGGAGTGACGTGATGATGATGATGATGATGCTTGATTGGTGATATCAAAAGCACATGTGGCGCGCGCGCCTATTTGCGTCTCGCAAGAAGCAGCTTTTGTTGCCAAGTATTCATTCCCGGGGATCAACACCCACTAATAAAAGGTTCCCTTTTATCTTTGTCCACAATTATTATTTATTATTATTTATTTTTTTTATTTTTTTGAGGCCGCGGTACATTATAAATGTAGCCCAAAAAACCGCAACCCGCAACTCCGTATTTTTTCCCGCAACTCCTTTTCTAAAATAGCCCAATTGTGCGGGAAAACCGCTACCCTGGCAACCATGCACGCAGAGGCGCGCACGAACACATTTACTGTTGACCAATCGCATCTTTCCCGATATGGCACTTTTGGAGACCCGTTACCTGGAACTGTTGATTACTTCCTCGATCTGGAAGCAGGTTTGAGCTGTTTATTATCCGATGTGCAGTACGCATTATTATTAATGTCTGGATTGTGCATCGCTGTATTCAGAACCAGATCGGGCAGATACGGATTGTTTGATCCACACGCGAGAAGAGAAAACGCATTGCCTCTATCAGCGATCTCACAAACATCTGGAACTGCTGTAATGGTAACTTTCACACGTCTCAGTGATTTGATTGATAGACTCCAACAGTGTCACAAGATATTAGGAACACAGTCATCGTGTAACTATGAACTGAAACCTGTGGCTTTTGAGAGTGTAAACGCCGTCGAACTGATCGATGAATCCAGATCTACACCTCGCCCTGCTGCACTTGTTACTTTCAACGACTATGGTGAAAAATCAAATTTATTGTCTTCATGTAATTTCATCCAGTTTCACAACACACACCAATCTGCTTACACTAATATGGTTTCTGCATCCTCAAAAAATCAACAAGAGCCTCATTCTTCGGTCGCTGATGCCCGAACATCTCAGCCATCACATACTCAAAGTGAGTCAGTTATATCTGCTGCAGATAAAAATGCCACTCTACCTGATTTATCAAATATCTCTCATAAACTGTCCAAACTGAATACACAGCAAAGAAAACGAGTTATGAGAAAAATAATGAAATCAACAAAAACTCAACAAGAAAAAATGAAAGCCAAAATAGTAGAGAAAAAATGTAAGTCAACCAGAAAATATAAAAAAAATTCTGAATATAGAGAGAAGAAAAAATGTTTTATAAGAACACAGTACAGAAACAACATTGTCATGAGGCAGAGGCAAATACAATACACTACTGAACGCTATCGCAGTGATATTGACTTTAAGAATAAACTGAAACATTATGTAACTGAGCGCTATAGAAGTGATAGTGACTTCAAGAATAAGCAGAAACATTATGTAACTGAGCGCTATAGAAGTGATATTGACTTCAAGAATAAGCGGAAACATTATGTAACTGAGCGCTATAGAAGAGATATTACCTTCAAGAACAAGCGGAAACATTATGTAACTGAGCGCTATAGAAGCGATGCTGACATCAGGTACAAACAAAAGAAGTATGTAACTACACGTTATAGTGCTGATGCTGATTACAGACGGAGGCAGCGATCTTATATTAATCAGCGTTATGCAAATGACAAACAATTCAGAATTAAACACAGGCAGCTCATGAAACAAATAATGAGAAAGCGATATGAGCATAATGTCAACTATCGGACAATCTGCAAGATAAGATGTGCAATGAAAATAAAAAGGAAATACAGTAAGATGAACAGGCAGCTTCACCAGACTGACAACCCATTGATGCAACAGGCTATATCTGTTTTCAGATTAAACATAAAAGCTGGTCCAACCCATGTGTGCACTGTGTGCCATAAGGCTTCATTTCCAAACCAAGTACGGCTGTGTAAAAGATCGTGTTACATTAAAAAACGAGAGGTGGTTGAATCATGTCTGTTGGGTAAATACGTTCATTATTGTGATGATCAGTGCAGAAACCAGTGCAAAGCCCCTGCAGAGAGAAAGAAAGAGTGGATCTGTCACACCTGCCACAGTTACCTGAAAAATGGAGCCATGCCACCTCTTGCTATGACCAACAATCTGGAACTTGTAGAAATTCCACCTGAACTGTCCGATCTAAATATTCTGGAGAGACATTTAGTTTCAAAGGTTATTGCATTTGGAAAAATAATCCCGTTGCCAAAAGGTAGACAACAACAAATCTGTGGAAATATAGTCTGTGTACCCAGTGAGATCCAGGAAACCGTGAATGCTCTGCCCAGATTGAGAAGTGACTCACAGGTTCTGAGAGTGAAACTGAAGAGACGATTGAGTTACAGAGGTCATCAGCTGTTCCAGACTGTAACCTGGTCAAAACTTATACAGGCTCTCCATAAACTCAAACAGATCCACCCACAGTATGAGGATGTGATTATCAGAGATGAAGCTGAGTTATGTGACCCAACACTTCCAGATGAGGATGATGATGATGATGATGATGATGATGATGATGATGATGAATATGGAGAAGATGATCTCATGGAGATCGACAGATTCGAACAAAATGCATTACAAGAGATGCAAAACAATCCTGAACATGAACATGAACAGCAAAACTGTGACATGCTACAAGATGATGTTAACCCTGAGGAACCGAGAGATGATGCGGAACAGGAAGGTGATATGCCTAATGGAGGTTTTGCTCTAGATTCATGTCTTCAGCCACCTGATGTTGCAGAGGAAATATTGTGTTTTAGTGAAGGAATCTACTCAGTTGCCCCCGCTGAAAGAAACAGTCCAGTCAGCTTTTTCCAAACACCTAAACTGGAGGCGATGGCATTCCCGGTGCAGTTCCCTACTGGTCTAAACACACTTGATGAACAGAGACGCATTAAATTAACACCTAGTAGTTATTTCAAATCAAGGCTTTTCTGTATTGATGAACGCTTTGCCAGAGACACAAATTACTTGTTCTTTGCTCAGTTTGTGACTGAAATACACTTAGCCACTTCCAGCATGACTATCCAGTTACGTAAAGGAAAACCAGTGACCAGAGATGGAAGGAGAATAACGTCACAAATGCTACAAGATAAACGCGAGGTTGAGAAACTGGTGAGGAACAGAGATGCAGTGAGATTCATGCAGCCACTGAGAGGAACACCAGCTTACTGGGAGAAAACAACCAGAGATCTTTTTGCCATGATCAGACAACTGGGGACTCCTACATTCTTCTGTACGTTCTCAGCAGCAGAAATGCGTTGGCCTGAAGTCATCGAGGTAATAAAAACTCAGCAAGGTGAAGAAGTTGATTTTGAGGATCTGGACTGGGCAGCAAAGTGTGACATATTACGGAGTAATCCAGTGACAACGATGCGCATGTTTGATAAACGTGTTGAAGCTTTATTCAGAGATTTGATCTTATCTCCAGCACAACCTCTGGGTAAAGTCATGGACTACTTCTACAGAGTGGAATTTCAGCACAGAGGAAGCCCACACATACACTGTCTCATCTGGGTAGAAGGTGCACCTGTGTTTGAGGAAGATTCTGATCAAATTATCTGTGATTTTGTCTCTAAATACATCACAGCTCAGCTTCCTGACCCACATAAACAACCTGAATTACACAAGAAAGTGAAGGAAGTTCAAATGCACAGTAAACAACACTCAAGAACATGTTTCAAAAGCCCCGGCTCTGGATGTAGATTTGGATTTCCTAAACCACCGAGCAGAAAGACCATGATTACGAGACCTGGTGAGGAGGTTAATGTTGAAGAAGCCAAGAAAAAGCTCAGACCACTGAACATGTTGCTAATGGAACCTGAAACAGCTTCTCTCAGTTTGCAGCAGCTTCTGGATCAATGTGGTTTAACACTGAGTGATTATGAACGATGTCTCAACATGATGAACAAATCCAGTGCCATCATTCTGAAACGTGACCCTAAGGATTGCTGGGTAAATGGCTATAATCCTCATCTGCTGGAAGCATGGGATGCGAATATCGATGTAAGTTATATTCTGAACGCTTTTTCATGCGTGATGTACTTAACTTCATATATAACGAAGAAAGAGGCGGGACTATCTGAATACCTCAAAACAGTCATTCAGAACTCTGACAGAGAAAACGTAAACGAATGTGATGAAATGAGGGCCGTCATGCAGGCGTATTCCAAAAAGAGAGAGATCAGCGCTCAGGAGTGTGTGACTCGTGCATGTGGCATCAACATGAAGAAGTGTTCTCGTGGCGCTGTGTTCATACCAACAGATGACAATGCATTAAAAATGAGCCGTCCCCTTTCATACCTGGAGAACACAACACCAGAATGTGCAAATGTTTGGATGACATCACTGATGGACAAATACAAATGCAGACCCGAAACTCCAGAGTTTGAGTTGATGTGTTTAGCCGACTTTGCAGCTACTTGTCGATTTGTCTACGGCAAAGAGACTCAACGTAAAGATGTCCTTCCCTTGCTGAATGAGATGGGATTTATTCAGAGGAGAAAACATGACAAGCCTGCCATCATCAGATTTCACCGCTGCTCACAGCAGAAAGACTCTGAGAAATTTTACGGCACATTACTTAAGCTCTACCTTCCTTTCCGATCAGAGCTGGAACTGAAAAGGCTTTCCTTACCCACATATGAATCGTTTTATGAGAGCGGCTGGGTACAGCTACGAGGATCTGACCATTCTGAGAGCGTCAGAGTAATTGTCAAAGAAAACAAGGACAAATATGAGAAAAACAGTGAAGAGATTGAGGAAGCTGTTGAGCAGTACGAGCAGAACAGAGGTGTGATCGACGAATGGTGTAACCTGGCACCGGAATCTGAAGTAGTGAGATTAGAGTGTATTGAAGAACTTCAAGCCAGAGAGCCACAACCTGAAAATGAACAAGAAAACGTGCCAGACTTTAATCGTCAGTCTAATGCTGTAACAGAAGCCAGAGCCATCAGAGAGCAACCAGCTATTGACCCCACTGTACTACGCCGAATGTTTCAGAACCTGAACCAGAAACAAGCCTGTGTGTTTTATAGAGTCAGAGACTGGTGCATAAAACGAGTTTGCGGCCTTAATCCAGATCAGTTCTTCTTTTACATCAATGGTGGAGCCGGAACAGGAAAGTCACATCTCATTAAATGCATCCACTCAGAAGCTTCGAAAATACTGAGGAAACAGCAGAGACACGCTGAGGAGCCAGACATATCCAGACCTACTGTCCTGTTAGCAGCTTTCACTGGAACTGCAGCCTTTAATATATCAGGTACAACACTGCACTCTCTTCTCAAGCTGCCGAGAAGCCTCAAGCCACCGTTTCAAGGCCTGGGAAACCAACTGGATGAAGTGAGATCCGAGCTGATAAATGCTGAAATCCTGATAATTGATGAAATTTCCATGGTCTCTAAAAATCTTTTTGCTTACGTGGATGTCCGACTCAAACAGATCAAAGGCAGCCAGAAACCATTTGGAGGCATGTCACTGATAACAGTGGGTGATTTCTTCCAGCTTCCTCCTGTCCGACAATCTAAACCTCTGTGTGTTTATGACCCGTGTGAGATCGACCTGTGGCAGGAACACTTTCAGATGATCACTCTAACGGAGATCATGCGGCAGAAAGATGATGTTGCTTTTGCAGAAATGCTGAACCGGAACCGAGTCAAGGACAAATCAGATGAGTTATCAGACGCAGACAGAGCTTTGCTTTCACAAACCATCACTGAGCCACAACTTTGCCGAACTGATGTCCTGCACATTTTTGCGACCAATAAACAGGTGGATGCTCACAACTCTTCAACATTAACTCAACTGTTTTCTCATCCAATGAATGTTGATGCTGATGATTATAAGAAGGATCCTCGAACTGGAAGAATGACCAAACAACCAACACCTTTTAAAGGAACCAGTAATGAATTACCAGACACACTACACGTTGCTGAGGGAGCTCGCGTCATGCTCACTAGAAATCTGGACATTTCTCAGGGTTTAGTCAATGGTTCATTCGCTACATTACTCAGAATTTTGACCTCTGAACAAAATGGATCTGCATATGTCACTAAGCTTGGTCTCAGGATGGATAATGAAACATCTGGACAGAATCATCACGACAGAGAACCAGGAAATCCATCTGATCTGGTGTACATAGAGAGAGCAGAGGAGAATCTGAAACAGAAAGGAGTGATTCGCAGACAGTTTCCCATTAAACTGGCCTTTGCTTGTACAATTCACAAGGTTCAAGGTATGACGACACACTCAGCGGTGGTCTCACTGAAGCACATCTTTGAACCTGGCATGGCTTATGTAGCTCTCAGCAGAGTGACCTCTCTCAGGGGACTGCACCTACTGGACATGAATGATCGTAAAATATATGCAAATACAGAAATCACTGCAGCTCTGGAAAACATGAAACAAGCCAGCATGGAAGATATGATGCCGTTCCTTCAACTCACTCGAACATTGAGCACATCCAACATTCTGACCATTATCCACCATAATACGGAAGGACTGCCGTCTCATATCAATGACATCAAGAGCCATCATGAGCTGTGTCTTGCTGACGTCTTGTGCTTAACCGAAACTCATCTCAAAGGATCCTTTGTTGCTGAGAGTCTCCATCTACAGGGTTACAACATGTTCAAAAGGAACAGACATGTGTCCTACACCAATTTCCCACAGCTGGCTAAACGTGATGGTGGTGGAGTTGCTATTTACATCAAAGATCACATTCAAGCTAGTGAAAAACAGTATGTCCACAATGTGACTGACCTTGAGTTTGTGGCTTTGAAAGTTGAAACCCCCTTTCAAGCACTGATTGCTGCTGTCTACAGACCTCCAGACTACAGTGTAACATCCTTCCTGTCCAACCTGAGAAGCCTTCTGGATGCACTGGAGATAGTGGATTGTCATCCCATTGTTGTCTGTGGTGATTTCAATGAGAACCTTTCATCCGGTGCAAGCAAACCAATACTGGATCTGTTCATGTCTAAGGGATATGCTCAAGTCATCACTGCTGCAACCACAGAGAAGAATACACTGCTGGACCTCATCTTCATCTCTAGACCTCAACACTGTCTGCACTGTGGAGTTATGAAAACATACTACAGTTACCACAATCCAGTCTACTGTGTACTGTCATCTCGCAGGTAATACAGAGGTAAGATCGTGTTATGAGACTTAAGTTGTGTTTTGAACTTTGCTTAAAATCAAAATCTTAATGTGAAAACTGTATATTTTTCAGCACTCGTGTTCTTCTGTGTCTCTCTTTTTTTTAATGATATTTATTTAAAATCTATATTTGAAATGATATTCCATTATTTAAAGTCATTATCAAAAGTTAATGTTCTATAATTCCATATCTATATCTGAAGTTTGGCCTGTGCATTTATCAGGGTGGGTTTGGGTTAGGGTTGGTAAATGCACAGGCCAAAACATTTAAAACAGCTGTGTACACTGATGTTAGCATCACTGTACACACCTGTTAATCGTATCAGAAACTATGTGTTCTATATGGAACACATACTTTCTGATTCCCACCAGCTGATGCTCACATTTCTTTTGTTTATCTTTATTAGGTTTTAACTTTGTGGGTGGTTTTTGTTTTAATTTTGTGATGTTATTAACTCTGATGTTATAACCGTCTAGTATTTCAAGTTATTATTGTTGATCAAACACCATCAACCCCCTGTTTGAATAATCAGTTTAGCTCAACCTATACATTATGCTACGCCTGACCAAATGCTTCAGCCACAAACATAGACCCGTCTGGAGCACACAGAGACTTCAATGTTCCAGTGATGTTCCAGTTCCCTTCTGACTTTAGACCAACCACAAGATCAGGCTACACCTTTAGACAGGTAAAGTTTGTTCTAACAAATAAATGATGTGCATTACTGTGTTCATATTGTGCCAGCACGATTATATTTACGTTTTTTTGTTCACTTCACAGTGAATACCCCAAGGACTGCACATAACTTGTGACATTGGAAACACTGGAATATTCCTGCCTTTCAGCACTGTGAGGTATATTTTGCATTACATTTCAATTGTGTTTTTTAGTTTGTTTATTTATACACAATGTTTGTGTGTTTTCAGATGAGTAAACAGTGCTGCCTTCTCTTGTATATATCCACTGCTCTAGACAGTTCAGTACAGTGAAGTCTCAGCACGGTCCAGCAGGAAATCATCTGGACATCAATCATAATTATAGTCGTCACTGCAACTAATTCTTCTTATCTTCAGTATGTTTGTTTTGTATTCTATGACAATGTGAGGTGCCAGTAAGGGCTGCACTGAGAGATGCAAGGGCCAGGGTTTCTTTGGTGCAGCAGGTGATTTCTTGTACTACAAACAAACCAGGAATATAATAAACAGGCCCTGATGGCAAAACTCAAGCTTCAAAGAGAAACAAATAAGCACTGAGCAGCAAAACCTCGGCTATAGCTATGTTTGAATCTGCTAGTGTAACTCTGACCTAAACTCTGACTCATCCTGCTCTCAGCCAATGGATCTTTCAAATACATAGGTTCACCTGTGTGGTCACTGACACATTCTAGATTCTCTGTGTAACAAGCAGCCACTGTGGGCCTTTCTGCCTCTTCCAACCAGCAAGTAACCTCTCACAGAGGATCTCCCCATGTTTCTTTCTTCTTGCATTCTCACTGTCTTCTCTTTTAATCTGATCATGGAGTGCACATCATCAGAGACATTTATTTATTCTATGATTGATCTTGTTGCTGGTTTTCATGTCATGCATTTATTTCATCAAATCAGTTTATTCATGTTGATCATTCTCAGTTGCAAGTAAAAAATTAATCTAGAAGAGGAGACAGATTTGTAAAATTATCATTAATGTTGAGCATCAGCTGGTACAAAGGTAAAAGGGTTTTCACATCTGTGAACTTAGTTTTGGGCTAATCTAAACCCATTTGGGCACCATTGTGTTTATGTGTATTTGTTTGTGGAGCAGTCTTCAAAAAAACTCACAAACTTCTGAAGCACAGATGACCCTCACATAACAATTCGAATGTGTTCCCATTCTAGTCTTATAACAAATATTAGTCTAGGACTGCTGAAGCTTATATTCCCGGAAAATTGAAATATAAGTCCAAGGCTAAACACGATGTGATAGACCGTTATGGGCATGAGTTAAACAATATTACTATTACTAAAGGTACTTTAATGCTCTATTGACTGACTGTTGGTAACTTAAAAGAAATCAGTAAAAGTTCAGGATGCTTTCTTTGAAGGACTATGACTATTATTATTATTATTATTATTATGTTTTAAAATATCTTCCAATTATAAATACACTGTAAAGTCAATACAATACAGTACTGTATCACATTATATTGTTTTGATTGTTATATTTTGTTATTTTTGTATATTTTTGTTATATTTTGTTATTTAAGTGTTAATGTAATAACAACATAACTATGAATATGTAAGTATATCAGTATCTTGTTTCATTACGTTGTGTATTAAAATCGTTAGTAAGTCTGTTGAGAAAAAAGTACATTGCAAAAATATTTTGTAAATTGTACACATGCCTTTGCCTATTCAGTACTAACTAATCAATAAATAAATGTTACATGCTTAACCTTTCAGCTTCCAATTTCAATTTTGAGCTTAAACATTCTTTCAGCTATTGTGAGATTTTAAACATTTTATGGTTTCACCTTTCAGCTATGGGTTTCAGCAATTTTAACCATATTGACGTATTTCTATCTCAACTTAGGAAAATTCTAGACACCGGTTTCAGTTTCAACTTTCAGTAATTTACTATTTGTCAGTATTTTTGTGATTTTACACTTTTCAATTTTTAGTTTCTACTTTGAACTTTCAGCATTTTGGAGATTTTAAACTTTTTTAATGTTTCACTTTTCAGCTTTAACTTTCAGCTACTAATTATTCTTTCAATTATTTCTCAGATTTTAAACTTTTCTCGTTTTTTCCTTTCAGCTTCTACTTTCAGCTAATATCCATTCTTTCAGCAATTTGGAGATTTTAAACTTTTCAATGTGTCACCTTTTTGCTCCCACTTTCATTATTGAGTTTAAGCATTGTTTCAGCTTTAGTGAGATTTAAGCATTGTATAGTTTCACCTTTCAGCTATGGAATTCAGCAATTTTGAGCATTCTCTTTTCAGCTCTCTGCATTCACACGCATTTTCCGCTAGGAAATGCACTTTCTAGTTAGTGTGAATGCAGAGGCATTCACACTATTGTTATCCTACGTATTTATTAGTGTGAATGCAGAGGCATTCACACTATTGTTATCCTACGTATTTATTATTATTATTATTATTATTCCCGGTCGCTAACTACTCCCGCATACTTTGGCCTAGAAACACCATTCAAACGTCAAAATGTTCAGCTTATTCAGGACATGTATGCTATTACTGTCACTTTTCAAACTTTTATACTTTTTATAAAATTTAACTTTATTTAAAATATTTTTCCCATTGAAATGAATGGGAAACACTTCAAATCTCTTTAAATCTTCAGCTTTTTTTCAACCTTCATATCTTCAGCATACTTTAAGCTAGAGCAATCATTCAAATTTTAAACAATTCAGCACATTTACAGCTTTTAAAATATGTTTTCAGCTTTTTCATATCTTTTACAGATTTTTATAAATCACAGTTTAAGTTTAATAAAGATTTTGGATTTTGACCTAATTCTGCTCCACTCTAGCTTCCACTCTAATTTTTCACATCTCAAACTTCTTCATCAATTCCTCTCTCCTAAACTAAACTTTACCCTTTATGCACAAAATTTAAATTAAAGTAGTAGAGAAATTTGTCCTCTTTCCAAAGATGCAGTTGTTTCTTTCATATGACCTACGGTTTTTAAACTAGGAGGGCTAAACCTTAACGAGGGAAGCAAATTGCTCCATTAAGATCAATGCATTTCACCCAGAAAAGTATGCTCCAAAGTTTTAAATTAAGGCTTTTTCTAACTCGCCATAACTCCTAGATTTTTCCACATATCGTTAAAAATTTTACATCATAATCTTCATTGAGGCCTTCTGCTTCTCACAAAGAAAGAATCATCTCGATATGTCTTACGGTTCTTCTGTAATGTTTATTTGTTTGAGGCATGGTCAACATCTGAGAAATGTCTCCTCGATTCGAAAAGTGGCAGTTGGAGGCAGCTGTTAATCAACTAATTTGAATAACGAAATTTGATTGGCTTAGCCTTTCCATAGACTCACAATGGGCCATAGAGATGCATTGCTGCCATTCATTTCAATGGGGCAATTGATTCCCATATGATACTATTGTAAAATAGCTTTTGTAATTGGTTCACAATGGAGAGTCATAGCAACATTAAGGATGCATATAACTAATACAGCCAATCATTGCTTATGATTTAACATAAATTCATCAAGCCACGCCCACTTTTCAACATCATTTTTGAATGTCAAATATCTTCTAAGTGGAACATCGTAGAAACATGGGAGTTGTTTTATATTGATCTAAGTTGAATGTAGATTAGAACATGATGTCACCAATTCATCCATAGCAACCAGATTAATTTCCATAGCAACCCAATTGACACATCTCTATCTCAGCCCAGGAAAATGCTAGAGACACAGGAGTTGGTCTAATTGACTTATAGTCACACAGGGAACATTATATAATCTCAATGACCCCTCCATAGCAACCATAATGGTAACCATAGCAACCTGATTGACACATATCTATCTCAGCTTAGGAAAATGCTAGAGACATGGGGGTGAGTTTGTTTCACTAATAGCGACCCCGGGAACATTCATTGAGGTACCTGACCCTCCATAGCAACCATACTGGTTACCATAGCAACCCAGTTGACACATCTCTATCTCAGCTTAGGAAAATGCTAGAGACATGGGGGTGAGTTTGTTCCACTAGTAGCGACCCCGGGAACATTCATTGAGGTACCTGACCCTCCATAGCAACCATACTGGTTACCATAGCAACCCAGTTGACACATTTCTATCTCAGATTTGGAAAATGACAGAGACACAGGAGTTGGTCTAAATGACTTGTAGTCACACAGGGAACATTATAAAATGTCACTTACCCCTCCATAGCAACCATACTGGTTACCATAGCAACCAAATTGACACATCTCTATCTCAGCTTATGAAAATGCTAGAGACATGGGAGTTGGTCTAAATGACTTGTATTAACACTGGGAACATTATATAATGTCACTGTCCCCTCCATAGCAACCATACTGGTTACCATAGCAACCAAATTGACACATCTCTATCTCAGCTTAGGAAAATGCTAGAGACACGGGAGTTGGTCTAAATGACTTGTAGTCACACAGGGAACATTATATAATGTCACTGACTCCTCCATAGCAACCATACTGGTTACCATAGCAACCAAAATGACACATCTCTATCTCAGCTTATAAAATGAGAGAGACACAGGAGTGGGTCTAAATGACTTGTAGTCACACAGGAACATTATATAATGTCACTGACTCCTCCATAGCAACCATACTGGTTACCATAGCAACCAAAATGACACATCTCTATCTCAGCTTAGTAAAATGAGAGAGACACGGGAGTGGGTCTAAATGACTTGTAGTCACACAGGGAACATTATATAATGTCACTGACCCCTCCATAGCAACCATACTGGTTACCATAGCAACCATATTGGCATATCCCTATATCAGCTTTGGAAAATGCTAGAGACATGGGGGTTGTTTTGTTTCACTCATAGTGACACTGGGAACAATCTATTATTTAAATGACCTGTCCTGAGCGACCAGACTTTTTACCACAGCAACACAATTGCCATATCTTTATCTTAGGTTAGGAAAATGCTAGACAGAATTTCAACTTACTTATATTATACCTTTCAGCTTCCACTTTAAACTTTTGACACTTTAAACTTTCAAAAGTTTCACCTTCAGCTTCCACTTTCTATTTTTGACACTTTCAACTTTACAATGCTTCACCTTTCAACTTTATACGTTTTCTTTAAAATGTTTCACCTTTCAGCCTCCACTTTCAACTTTTGATATTTTCAACTTTGCAATGTTTCACCTTTCAGCTTCCACTTTCAACTTTTGACACTTTCAACTTTCTAATATTTTAACATTCAGCTTCCACTTTCAACTTTACATATTTCAACTTTACAATGTTTCAGCTTCAGCTTTCAAATTTTGACACTTTTCAAATTACAGTGTTTTACCCTTTAGCTTCAACTTTCAACTTTTGACACTTTTAACTTTGTAATGTTTCACCGTTCAGCCAAGGAGTTCAGCAATTTTAAGCATTCTCTTTCAGCTCTCTGCATTCACACGCATTTTCCGCTAGGAAATGCACTTTCTAGTTATTATTATTATTCCCGGTCGCTATCTACTCCCGCATACTTTGGCCTAGAAACACCATTCAAACGTCAAAATGTTCAGATTATTCAGGACATGTATGCTATTACTTGTCACTTTTCAAACTTTTATACTTTTTATAAAATTCAACTTTATTTAAAATATTTTTCCCATTGAAATGAATGGGAAACACTTCAAATCTCTTTCAACCTTCAGCTTTTTTTCAGCCTTCATAACTTCAGCATACTTTCAGCTAGAGCAATCATTCAAATTTTAAACAATTCAACACATTTTCAGCTTTTAAAATATGTTTTCAGCTTTTTTATATCTTTTACAGATTTTTCTAAATCAGATTTTTATTAATCACAGTTTAAGTTTAATGAAGAATTTGGATTTTGACCTAATTCTGCTCCACTCTAGCTTCCACTCTAATTTTTCACATCTCAAACTTCTTCATCAATTCCTCTCTCCTAGACTAAACTTTACCCTTTATGCACAAAATTTATATTAAAGTAGTAGAGAAATTTGTCCTCTTTCCAAAGATGCAGTTGTTTTTTTCATATGACCTACGGTTTTTAAACTAGGAGGGCTAAACCTTAACGAGGGAAGCAAATTGCTCCATTAAGGTCAATGCATTTCACCCAGAAAATAATGCTTGAAGGTTTTAAATTAAGGCTTTTTCTAACTCGCCATAACTAATAAAATTGTCCACATATCTTCAAAAAATTTACACCATAATCTTCATTGAGGCCTTCCGCTTCTCACAAAGAAAGAATCAGCTCGATATGTCTTACGGTTCTTCTGTAATGTTTGTTTGTTTGAGGCATGGTCAACATCTGAGAAATGTCTCCTCGATTCAAAAAGTGGCAGTTGGAGGCAGCTGTTAATCAACTAATTTGAATAACGAAATTTGATTGGCTTAGCCTTCTCATAGACTCACAATGGGCCATAGAGATGCATTGCTGCCATTCATTTCAATGGGCCAATTGATTCCCATACGATCCTATTGTAAAATAGCTTTTGTAATTGGTTCACAATGGAGAGTCATAGCAACATCAAGGATGCATATAACTAATCCAGCCAATCATTGCTTATGATTTAACATAAATTCATCAAGCCACGCCCACTTTTCAACATCATTTTTGAATGTCAAATATCTTCAAAGTGGAACATCGTAGAAACATGGGAGTTGTTTTATATTGATCTAAGTTTAATGTAGATTACAACATGATGTCACCAACTCATCCATAGCAACCAGATTAATTTCCATAGCAACCCAATTGACACATCTCTATCTCAGCTTAGGAAAATGCTAGAGACATAGGAGTGAGTTTGTTTCACTAATAGCGACCCCGGGAACATTCATTGAGGTACCTGACCCTCCATAGCAACCATACTGGTTACCATAGCAACCCAGTTGACACATATCTATATCAGCTTTGGAAAACGACAGAGACACAGGAGTTGGTCTAAATGACTTGTAGTCACACAGGGAACATCATATAATGTCACTGACCCCTCGATAGCAACCATACTGGTTACTATAGCAACCACATTGACACATCTCTATCTCAGTTTAGGAAAGAGAGAGAGACTCGGGAGTTGGTCTAAATGACTTGTAGTCACACAGGGAACATTATATAATGTCACTGACCCCTCCATAGCAACCATACTGGTTACCATAGCAACCAAATTGACACATCTCTATCTCAGCTTAGGAAAATGAGAGAGACACGGGAGTTGGTCTAAATGACTTGTAGTCACACAGGGAACATTATATGATGTCACTTACCCCTCCATAGCAACCATACTGGTTACCATAGCAACCAAATTGACACATCTCTATCTCAGCTTAGGAAAATGCTAGAGACACGGGAGTGGGTCTAAATGACTTGTAGTCACACAGGGAAC
>SRMA01024573.1:0-21594 GCA_007224835.1 Danionella cerebrum | reverse complement strand
ATTGACACATCTCTATGTCAGCTTAGGAAAATGAGAGGGACACGGGAGTTCGTCTAAATGACTTGTAGTTCCACAGGGAACATTATATAATGTCACTGACCCCTCCATAGCAACCATACTGGTTACCATAGCAACCAAATTGACACATCTCTATCTCAGCTTAGGAAAATGAGGGAGACACGGGAGTTGGTCTAAATGACTTGTAGTCACACAGGGAACATTATATAATGTCACTGACTCCTCCATAGCAACCATACTGGTTACCATAGCAACCAAAATGACACATCTCTATCTCAGCTTAGTAAAATGAGAGACACAGGAGTGGGTCTAAATGACTTGTAGTCACACAGGGAACATTATATAATGTCACTGACCCCTCCATAGCAACCATACTGGTTACCATGGCAACTAAATTGACATCTCTATCTCAGCTTAGGAAAATGCTAGAGACATGGGGGGTGTTTTGTTTCACTCATAGTGACACTGGGAACAATCTATTATGTAAATGACCTGTCCAGAGCGACCAGACTTTTTACCACAGCAGCGCAATTGCCATATCTTTATCTTAGGTTAGGAAAATGCTAGACAGAATTTCAACTTACTCATATTATACCTTTCAGCTTCCACTTTCAACTTTTGACACTTTCAACTTTCAAGAGTTTCACCTTCAGCTTCCACTTTCTATTTTTAACACTTTCAACTTTACAATGCTTCAACTTTAAACTTTATACGTTTTCAACTTTAGAATGTTTTACCTTTCAGCCTCCACTTTTAACTTTTGATATTTTTAACTTTACAATATTTCACCTTTCAGCTTCCACTTTTTACTTTTGACACTTTCAACTTTCTAATATTTTAACATTCAGCTTCCACTTTCAACTTTACATATTTCAACTTTACAATGTTTCAGCTTCAGCTTTCAAATTTTGACACTTTTCAAATTACAGTGTTTCACCTTTTAGCATCAACTTTCAACTTTTGACACTTTTAACTTTCTAATGTTTCACCGTTCAGCCAAGGAATTCAGCAATTTTAAGCATTCTCTTTCAGCTCTCTGCATTCACACGCATTTTCCGCTAGGAAATGCACTTTCTTTATTAGTGTGAATGCAGAGGCATTCACACTATTGTTATCCTACGTATTTATTATTATTATTTTTTTTATTCTTATTCCCCCCCCCTTTTTCCGGAGCCTACTACTTCAGCATACTTTGCCCTAGAAACACCATTCAAACGTCAAAACGTACAGCTTTTTTTGCTCTATGTTGCTCGTAAACAGCTTTTTGATATCTTTTATACTTTTTATAAAATTTAACTTTATTTTAAATATTTTTCCCATTGAAATGAATGGGGAGACTCTTCAAATCTCTTTAAATCTTCAGCTTTTTTCAAACTTCATAACTTCAGCATACTTTCAGCTAGAGCAATCATTCAAATTTTAAACAATTCAACACATTTTCAGCTTTTAAAAGCTCTTTTCAGCTTTACATATCTTTTACAGATTTTTATAAATCACAGTTTAAGTTTGATGAAGAATTAGGATTTTGACCTAATTCTGCTCCACTCTAACTTCCACTCTAATTTTTCACATCTCAAACTTCTTCATCAATTCCTCTCTCCTAAACTAAACTTTACCCTTTATGCACAAAATTTATATTAAAGTAGTAGAGAAATTTGTCCTCTTTCCAATGATGCAGTTGTTCCTTTCATAGGACTTACGGTTTTTAAACTAGGAGGGCTAAACCTTAACGAGGGAAGCAAATTGCTCCATTAAGATCAATGCATTTCACAAAGAAAATGATGCTTCAAAATTTTAAATTAAGGCTTTTTCTAACTCGCCATAACTCCTAGATTTTTCCACATATCGTTAAAATTTTTTACATCATAATCTTCATTGAGGCCTTCTGCTTCTCACAAAGAAAGAATCATCTCGATATGTCTTACGGTTCTTCTGTAATGTTTATTTGTTTGAGGCATGGTCAACATCTGAGAAATGTCTCCTCGATTCGAAAAGTGGCAGTTGGAGCCAGCTGTTAATCAACTAATTTGAATAACGAAATTTGATTGGCTTAGCCTTCCCTTAGACTCACAATGGGCCATAGAGATGCATTGCTGCCATTCATTTCAATGGGGCAATTGATTCCCATATGATACTATTGTAAAATAGCTTTTGTAATTGGTTCACAATGGAGAGTCATAGCAACATTAAGGATGCATATAACTAATCCAGCCAATCAATGCTTATGATTTAACATTAATTCAACAAGCCACGCCCACTTTTCAACATCATTTTGAATGTCAAATATCTTCTAAGTGGAACATCGTAGAGACATGGGAGTTGTTTTATATTGATCTAAGTTGAATGTAGATTAGAACATGATGTCACCAATTCATCCATAGCAACCAGATTAATTTCCATAGCAACCCAGTTGACACATCTCTATCTCAGCTTAGGAAAATGCTAGAGACATGGGGGTGAGTTTGTTTCACTAATAGCGACCCGGGAACATTCATTGAGGTACCTGACCCTCCATAGCAACCATACTGGTTACCATAGCAACCCAGTTGACACATCTCTATCTCAGCTTAGGAAAATGCTAGAGACATGGGGGTGAGTTTGTTTCACTAGTAGCGACCCCGGGAACATTCATTGAGGTACCTGGACCTCCATAGCAACCATACTGGTTACCATAGCAACCCAGTTGACACATTTCTATCTCAGATTTGGAAAACGACAGAGACACTGGAGTTGGTCTAAATGACTTGTAGTCACACAGGGAACATCATATAATGTCACTGACCCTTCCATAGCAACCATACTGGTTACCATAGCAACCAAATTGACACATCTCTATCTCAGCTTAGGAAAATGAGAGACACGGGAGTTGGTCTAAATGACTTGTAGTCACACAGGGAACATTATATAATGTCACTTAAGCCTCCATAGCAACCATACTGGTTACCATAGCAACCAACTTGACACATCTCTATCTCAGCTTAGGAAAATGCTAGAGACACGGGAGTTGGTCTAAATGACTTGTAGTAACACAGGGAACACTATATAATGTCACTGACCCCTACATAGCAACCATACTGGTTACCATAGCAACCAAATTGACACATCTCTATCTCAGCTTAGGAAAATGCTAGAGACACGGGAGTGGGTCTAAATGACTTGTAGTTACACAGGGAACATTATATAATGTCACTAACTCCTCCATAGCAACCATACTGGTTACCATAGCAACCAAAATGACACATCTTTATCTCAGCTTAGTAAAATGAGAGAGACACGGGAGTGGGTCTAAATGACTTGTAGTCACACAGGGAACATTATATAATGTCACTGACCCCTCCATAGCAACCATACTGGTTACCATAGCAACCAAATTGGCATATATCAGCTTTGGAAAATGCTAGAGACATGGGGGTTGTTTTGTTTCACTCATAGTGACACTGGGAACAATCTATTATTTAAATGACCTGTCCTGAGCGACCAGACTTTTTACCACAGCAACGCAATTGCCATATCTTTATCTTAGGTTAGGAAAATGGTAGACAGAATTTCAACTTACTTATATTATACCTTTCAGCTTCCACTTTAAACTTTTGACACTTTAAACTTTCAAAAGTTTCACCTTCAGCTTCCACTTTCTATTTTTGACACTTTCAACTTTACAATGCTTCACCTTTCAACTTTATACGTTTTCAACTTTAAAATGTTTCACCTTTCAGCCTCCACTTTCAACTTTTGATATTTTCAACTTTACAATGTTTCGCCTTTCAGCTTCCACTTTCAACTTTTGACTCTTTCAACTTTCTAATATTTTAACATTCAGCTTCCACTTTCAACTTTACATATTTCAACTTTACAATGTTTCAGCTTCAGCTTTCAAATTTTGACACTTTTCAAATTACAGTGTTTCACCTTTTAGCTTCAACTTTCAACTTTTGACACTTTTAACTTTCTAATGTTTCACTCTTCAGCCAAGGAATTCAGCAATTTGAGCATTCCCTTTTCAGCTCTCTGCATTCACACGCATTTTCCGCTAGGAAATGCACTTTCTAGTTAGTGTGAATGCAGAGGCATTCACACTATTGTTATCCTACGTATTTATTATTATTTTTTTTATTATTATTATTATTCCCGGTCGCTATCTACTCCCGCATACTTTGGCCTAGAAACACCATTCAAACGTCAAAATGTTCAGCTTATTCAGGACATGTATGCTATTACGTTTCACTTTTCAAACTTTAATAGTTTTTATAAAATTCAACTTTATTTAAAATATTTTTCCCATTGAAATGAATGGGAAACACTTCAAATCTCTTTTAATCTTCAGCTTTTTTTCAACCTTCATAACTTCAGCATACTTTCAGCTAGAGCAATCATTCAAATTTTAAACAATTCAACACATTTTCAGCTTTTAAAATATGTTTTCAGCTTTTTCATATCTTTTACAGATTTTTATAAATCACAGTTTAAGTTTAATAAAGAATTTGGATTTTGACCTAATTCTGCTCCACTCTAGCTTCCACTCTAATTTTTCACATCTCAAACTTCTTTATCAATTCCTCTCTTCTAAACTAAACTTTACCCTTTATGCACAAAATTTATATTAAAGTAGTAGAGAAATTTGTCCTCTTTCAAAAGATGCAGTTGTTTTTTTCATATGACCTACGGTTTTTAAACTAGGAGGGCTAAACCTTAACGAGGGAAGCAAATTGCTCCATTGAGATCAATGCATTTCACCCAGAAAATAATGCTTGAAGGTTTTAAATTATGGCTTTTTCTAACTCGCCATAACTAATAGATTTTTCCACATAGCTTAAAAAAATTACACCATAATCTTCATTGAGGCCTTCTGCTTCTCACAAAGAAAGAATCATCTCGATATGTCTTACGGTTCTTCTGTAATGTTTATTTGTTTGAAGCATAGTCAACATCTGAGAAATGTCTCCTCGATTCAAAAAGTGGCAGTTGGAGGCAGCTGTTAATCAACTAATTTGAATAACGAAATTTGATTGGCTTAGCCTTCTCATAGACTCACAATGGGGCATAGAGATTCATTGCTGCCATTCATTTCAATGGGGCAATTGATTCCCATACGATCCTATTGTAAATAGCTTTTGTAATTGGTTCACAATGGCGAGTCATAGCAACATTAAGGATGCATATAACTAATCCAGCCAATCATTGCTTTTGATTTAACATTAATTCATCAAGCCACGCCCACTTTTCAACATTATTTTTGAATGTCAAATATCTTCTAAGTGGAACATCGTAGAAACATGGGAGTTGTTTTATATTGATCTAGGTTGAATGTAGATTATAACATGATGTCACTAACTCATCCATAGCAACCAGATTATTTACCATAGCAACCAAATTGGATAATCTTTATCTCAGCCTAGGTAAATGCTAGAGACACAGGAGTTGGTCTAATTGACTTGTAGTCAAACAGGGAACCTTATAAAATGTCAATGACCCCTCCATAGCAACCATACTGGTTACCATAGCAACCCAGCTGACACATCTCTATCTCATCTTAGGAAAATGAGAGAGACACGGGAGTTGGTCTAACTGACTTGTGGTAACACAGGGAACATTATATAATGTCACTGACCCCTCCATAGCAACCATACTGGTTACCATAGCAACCCAGTTGACACATCTCTATCTCAGCTTAGGAAAATGCTAGAGACATGGGGTGAGTTTGTTTCACTAATAGTGACCCCGGGAACATTCATTGAGGTACCTGACCCTCCATAGCAACCATACTGGTTACCATAGCAACCCAGTTGACACATCTCTATCTCAGATTTGGATAATGACAGAGACACGGGAGTTGGTCTAAATGACTTGTAGTCACACAGGGAACACTATATAATATCACTGACCCCTCCATAGCAACCATACTGGTTACCATAGCAACCAAATTGACACATCTCTATCTCAGTTTAGGAAAATGAGAGAGACACGGGAGTTGGTCTAAATGACTTGTAGTCACACAGGGAACATTATATAATGTCACTTACCCCTTCATAGCAACCATACTGGTTACCATAGCAACCAAATTGACACATCTCTATCTCAGCTTAGTAAAATGAGAGAGACGCGGGAGTTGGTCTAAATGACTTGTAGTCACACAGGGAACATTATATAATGTCACTCACCCCTCCATAGCAACCATACTGGTTACCATAGCAACCAAATTGACACTTCTCTATCTCAGCCTAGGAAAATGCCAGAGACACAGGAGTTGTTCTAATTGACTTGTAGTCACACAGGGAACATTATATAATGTCAATGACCCCTCCATAGCAACCATACTGGTTACCATAGCAACCAAAATGACACATCTCTATCTCAGCTTAGGAAAATGAGAGAGACACAGGACTGGGTCTAAATGACTTGAAGTCACACAGGAAACATTATATAATGTCACTGACCCCTCCATAGCAACCATACTGGTTACCATAGCAACCAAATTGACACATCTCTATCTCAGCTTAGGAAAATGAGAGAGACACGGGAGTTGGTCTAAATGACTTGTAGTCACACAGTGAACATTATATAAAATCACTTACCCCTCCATAGCAACCATGCTGATTACCATAGCAACCAAATAGACACATCGCTTTCTCAGCTTAGGAAAATGCTAGAGACATGGGGGTAAGTTTGTTTCACTAATAGTGACCCTGGGAACATTCTTTGAGGTAACTGACCCCTCCATAGCAGCCATACTGGTTACCATAGCAACCCATTTGACACATCTCTATCTCAGCTTAGGGAAATGCAAGAGACACAGGAATTGGTCTAATTGACTTGTAGTCACACAGGGAACATTATATAATGTCACTGACCCCTCCATAGCAACCATACTGGTTACCATAGCAACCCAATTGGCATTTCTCTAACTCAGCTCAGCGAAATGCTAGAGACATGGGGGTAGGTTTAATTTATTCGTAGTCACACAGATAACAATATATTATGTCTGTGACCCCTCCATAGCAACCATACTTATTACCATAGCAACCCAATTGATTGACATTTTCAACTTTAGAATGTGTCACATTTATTATTATGTTTCACATTTCAGCTTCTACTTTCAAATTTGACAATTAACCATCTAATGTTTTACCTTTCAGCTTCCACAATTAATTTGACACTTTTTACTTTCTAATGTTTCATATTTCAGCTTCCACTTTCAACTTTTGACACTTTCAACTTTTGACACTTCCAACTTTCAAATTTTTTACCCTTCAGCTTCCACTTTCAACTTTTGACACTTCCAACTTTCAAATTTTTTACCCTTCAGCTTTCACTTTCAACTTTACATATTTCTACTTTACAATGTTTCAGCTTCAGCTTTCAACTTTTGACATTTTCAACTTTACAATGTTTCACCCATTAGCTTCAACTTTCAACTTTTGACACTTTAACTCTCTAATGTTTTACCTTTCAGCTCCCACTTTTAATTTTCAACACTTTCTTCTCTCTAATGTTTCACCCTTAAGCTTCCACTTTTAACTTTTTATATTTCAACTTTACAATGTTTCAGCTTCAGCTTCTAAAATTTGACAGTTTTCAAATTAAAATGTTTTACCTTTTAGCTTCAACTTTCAACTTTTAACACTTTTAACTTTCTTATGTTTCACCGTTCAGCCAAGGAATTCAGCAATTTTAAGCATTCTCTTTCAGCTCTCTGCATTCACACGCATTTTCCGCTAGGAAATGCACTTTCTAGTTATTATTATTATTCTTCTTATTCCCCCCCCTTTTTCCGGAGCCTACTACTTCAGCATACTTTGCCCTAGAAACACCATTCAAACGTCAAAACGTACAGCTTTTTTTGCTCTATGTTGCTCGTATACAGCTTTTTGATATCTTTTATACTTTTTATAAAATTTAACTTTATTTAAAATATTTTTTACCATTGAAATGAATGGGAAACACTTCAAATCTCTTTCAATCTTCAGCTTTTTTTCAACATTCATAACTTCAGCATACTTTCAGCTAGAGCAATCATTCAAATTTTAAACAATTCAACACATTTTCAGCTCTTAAAATATGTTTTCAGCTTTTTCATATCTTTTACAGATTTTTATAAATCACAGTTTAAGTTTAATGAAGAATTGGGATTTTGACCTAATTCTGCTCCACTCTAGCTTCCACTCTAATTTTTTACATCTCAAACTTGTTTATCTATTCCTCTCTCCTAAACTAAACTTTACCCTTTATGGACAAATTTTATATTAAAGTAGTAGAGAAATTTGTCCTCTTTTTGAAAATGCAGTTGTTAATTTGATATGACCTACGGTTTTTAAACTAGGAGGGCTAAACCTTAACGAGGGAAGCAAATTGCTCCATTGAGATCAATGCATTTCACCCAGAAAATAATGCTTGAATGTTTGAAATTAAGGCGTTTTATAACTCGCCATAACTAATAGAATTTTCCACATATCTAAAAAAAATTTACACCATAATCTTCATTGAGGCCTTCTGCTTCTCACAAAGAAAGAATCATCTCGATATGTCTTACGGTTTTTCTGTAATGTTTATTTGTTTGAGGCATGGTCAAAATCTGAGAAATGTCTCCTCGATTCAAAAAGTGGCAGTTGGAGCCAGCTGGGCCTAATTTGAATACTGAAATTTGATTGGCTAAGGCTGTCCCATAGACTTAAAATGGGCCATAGAGATGCATTGCTCCCATTCATTTCAATGGGGCAATTGATTCCCATACGATCCTATTGTAAAATAGCTTTTGTAATTGGTTCACAATGGAGAGTCATAGCAACATTAAGGATGCATATAACTAATCCAGCCAATCAATGCTTATGATTTAACATTAATTCAACAAGCCACGCCCACTTTTCAACATCATTTTTGAATGTCAAATATCTTCTAAGTGGAACATCGTAGAAACATGGGAGTTGTTTTATATTGATCTAAGTTGAATGTAGATTACAACATGATGTCACCAACTCATCCATAGCAACCAGATTAATTTCCATAGCAACCCAATTGACACATCTCTATCTCAGCCCAGGAAAATGCTAGAGACACAGGAGTTGGTCTAATTGACTTATAGTTACAAAGGGAACATTATATAATGTCAATGACCCCTCCATAGCAACCATAATGGTAACCATAGCAACCTGATTGACACATATCTATCTGAGCTTAGGAAAATGCTAGAGACATGGGGGTGAGTTTGTTTCACTAATAGCGACCCCAGGAACATTCATTGAGGTACCTGACCCTCCATAGCAACCATACTGGTTACCATAGCAACCCAGTTAACACATCTCTATCTAAGCTTAGGAAAACGACAGAGACACAGGAGTTGGTCTAAATGACTTGTAGTCACACAGGGAACATCATATAATGTCACTGACCCCTCCGTAGCAACCATACTGATTACTATAGCAACCAAATTGACACATCTCTATCTGAGTTTAGGAAAATGCTAGAGACACGGGAGTTGGTCTAAATGACTTGTAGTAACACAGGGAACACTATATAATGTCACTGACCCCTCCATAGCAACCGTACTGGTTACCATAGCAACCGAAATGAGACATCTCTATTTCTGCTTTGGAAAATGAGAGAGACATGGGAGTTGGTCTAAATGACTTGTAGTAACACAGGGAACATTATATAATGTCACTGACCCCTCCATAGCAACCATACTGGTTTCCATAGCAACCAAAATGACACATCTCTATCTCAGCTTAGGAAAATGAGGGAGACACGGGAGTTGGTCTAAATGACTTGTAGTCACACAGGGAACATTATATAATGTCACTGACCCCTCCATAGCAACCATACTGGTTACAAATAGCAACCAAATTGGCATATCCCTATTTCAGCTTTGGAAAATGCTAGAGACATGGGGGTTGTTTTGTTTCACTTATAGTGACACTGGGAACAATCTATTATGTAAATGACCTGTCCAGAGCGACCAGACTTTTTACCACAGCAACGCAATTGCCATATCTTTAGCTTAGGTTTGGAAAATGCTAGACAGAATTTCAACTTACTTATAATATACCTTTTAGCTTCCACTTTCATCTTTTGACACTTTCAACTTTCAAAAGTTTCACCTTCAGCTTCCACTTTCTATTTTTGACACTTTCAACTTTACAATGCTTCACCTTTCAACTTTATACGTTTTCAACTTTAGAATGCTTTACCTTCAGCCTCCACTTTCAACTTTTGATATTTTTAACTTTACAATGTTTCACCTTTCAGCTTCCACTTTCAACTTTTGACACTTTCAACTTTTCTTTATTTTAACATTCAGCTTCCACTTTCAACTTTACATATTTCAACTTTACAATGTTTCAGCTTTAGCTTTCAACTTTTGACATTTTCAACTTTATAATGTTTCACCTTTTAGCTTGAACTTTCAACTTTTGACACTTTAACTTTCTAATGTTTTACCTTTCAGCTCCTACTTTTAATTTTTAACACTTTCTACTTTCTATTTTTTCACCCTTCAGCATCCACTTTCAACTTTACATATTTCAAATTTACAATGTTTCAGCTTCAGCTTTTGAAACTTTCTAATGTTTCACTCTTCAGCCAAGGAATTCAGCAATTTGAGCATTCCCTTTTCAGCTCTCTGCATTCACACGCATTTTCCGCTAGGAAATGCACTTTCTAGTTATTATTATTATTCTTATTCCCCCCCCTTTTTCCGGAGCCTACTACTTCATCATACTTTGCCCTAGAAACACCATTCAAACGTGAAAACGTACAGCTTTTTTTGCTCTATGTTGCTCGTATACAGCTTTTTGATATCTTTTATACTTTTTACAAAATTTAACTTTATTTAAAATATTTTTCCCATTGAAATGAATGGGAAACACTTCAAATCTCTTTCAATCTTCAGCTTTTTTTCAACCTTCATATCTTCAGCATACTTTCAGCTAGAGCAATCATTCAAATTTTAAACAATTCAACACATTTTCAGCTTTTAAAAGATGTTTTCAGCTTTTTCATATCTTTTACAGATTTTTATAAATCACAGTTTAAGTTTAATGAAGAATTTGGATTTTGACCTAATTCTGCTCCACTCTAGCTTCCACTCTAATTTTTCACATCTCAAACTTCTTCATCAATTCCTCTCTCCTAAACTAAACTTTACCCTTTATGCACAAAATTTATATTAAAGTAGTAGAGAAATTTGTCCTCTTTCCAAAGATGCAGTTGTTTCTTTCATATGACCTCCGGTTTTTAAACTAGGAAGGCTAAACCTTAACGAGGGAAGCAAATTGCTCCATTAAGATCAATGCATTTCACCCAGAAAAGTATGCTCCAAATTTTTAAATTAAGGCTTTTTCTAACTCGCCATAACTAATAGAATTTTCCACATATCTTAAAAAAAATTACACCATAATCTTCATTGAGGCCTTCTGCTTCTCACAAAGAAAGAATCATCTCGATATGTCTTACGGTTCTTCTGTAATGATTATTTGTTTGAGGCATGGTCAACATCTGAGAAATGTCTCCTCGATTCAAAAAGTGGCAGTTGGAGGCGGCTGTTAATCAACTAATTTGAATAACGAAATTTGATTGGCTTAGCCTTCTCATAGACTCACAATGGGCCATAGAGATGCATTGCTGCCATTCATTTCAATGGGGCAATTGATTCCCATATGATCCTAATGTAAAATAGCTTGTGTAATTGGTTCACAATGGAGAGTCATAGCAAAATTAAGGATGCATATAACTAATCAAGCCAATCCTTGCTTATGATTTAACATAAATTCATCAAGCCACGCCCACTTTTCAACATTATTTTTGAATGTCAAATATCTTCTAAGTGGAACATCGTAGAAACATGGGAGTTGTTTTATATTGATCTAAGTTGAATGTAGATTACAACATGATGTCACCAACTCATCCATAGCAACCAGATTAATTTCCATAGCAACCCAATTGACACATCTCTATCTCAGCCCAGGAAACTGCTAGAGACACAGGAGTTGGTCTAATTGACTTATAGTCACACAGGGAACATTATATAATGTCAATGACCCCTCCATGGCAACCATAATGGTTACCATAGCAACCTGATTGACACATCTCTATCTCAGCTTAGGAAAATGCTAGAGACATGGGGGTGAGTTTGTTTCACTAATAGCGACCTCGGGAACATTCATTGAGGTACCTGACCCTCCATAGCAACCATACTGGTTACCATAGCAACCCAGTTGACACATTTCTATCTCAAATTTGGAAAACGACAGAGACACAGGAGTTGTTCTAAATGACTTGTAGTCACACAGGGAACATCATATAATGTCACTGTACCCTCCATAGCAACCATACTGGTTACCATAGCAACCAAATTGACACATCTCTATCTCAGTTTAGGAAAATGCTAGAGACACGGGAGTTGGTCTAAATGACTTGTAGTAACACAGGGAACACTATATAATGTCACTTACCCCTCCATAGCAACCATACTGGTTACCATAGCAACCAAATTGACACATCTCTATCTCAGCTTAGGAAAATAAGAGACACGGAGTTTATCTAAATGACTTGTAGTCACACAGGGAACATTATATAATGTCACTGACCCCTCCATAGCCACCATACTGGTCACCATAGCAACCGAATTGAGACATCTCTATTTCTGCTTTGGAAAATGAGAGAGACATGGGAGTTGGTCTAAATGACTTGTAGTAACACAGGGAACATTATATAATGTCACTTACCCCTCCATAGCAACCAAATAATTTACCATAGCAACCAAATTGACACATCTCTATCTCAGCTTAGAAAATGAGGGAGACACGGGAGGTGGTCTAAATGACTTGTGGTAACACAGGGAACATTATATAATGTCACTGACCCCTCCATAGCAACCATACTGGTTACCATAGCAACCAAATTGACACATCTCTATCTCAGCTTAGTAAAATGAGAGAGACACTCGAGTGGGTCTAAATGACTTGTAGTCACACAGGAAACATTATATAATGTCACTGACCCCTCCATAGCAACCATACTGGTTACCATAGCAACCAAATTGACACATCTCTATCTCAGCTTAGGAAAATGAGAGAGACACAGGAGTTGGTCTAAATGACTTGTAGTCACACAGGGAACATTATATAATGTCACTGACCCTTCCATAGCAACCATACTGGTTACCATAGCAACCAAATTGGCATATCCCTATATCAGCTTTGGAAAAATGCTAGAGACATGGGGGTTGTTTTGTTTCACTCATAGTGACACTGGGAACAATCTATTATGTAAATGACCGGTCCAGAGCGACCAGACTTTTTACCACAGCAACGCAATTGCCATATCTTTATCTTAGGTTAGAAAAATGCTAGACAGAATTTCAACTTACTTATATTATGCCTTTCAGCTTCCACTTTCAACTTTTGACACTTTCAACTTTCAAAAGTTTCACCTTCAGCTTCCACTTTCTATTTTTAACACTTTCAACTTTACAATGCTTCAACTTTAAACTTTATACGTTTTCAACTTTAGAATGTTTCACCTTTCAGCCTCCACTTTTAACTTTTGATATTTTCAACTTTACAATGTTTCACCTTTCAGCTTCCACTTTCAACTTTTGACACTTTCAACTTTCTAATATTTTAACATTCAGCTTCCACTTTCAACTTTACATATTTCAACTTTACAATGTTTCAGCTTCAGCTTTCAAATTTTGACACTTTTCAAATTACAGTGTTTCACCTTTTAGCATCAACTTTCAACTTTTGACACTTTTAACTTTCTAATGTTTCACCGTTCAGCCAAGGAATTCAGCAATTTTAAGCATTCTCTTCCAGCTCTCTGCATTCACACGCATTTTCCGCTAGGAAATGCACTTTCTAGTTATTAGTGTGAATGCAGAGGCATTCACACTATTGTTATCCTACGTATTTAGTGTGAATGCAGAGGCATTCACACTATTGTTATCCTACGTATTTATTATTCTTCCGTTTATTTTTATTATTCCCCCCCCTTTTTCCAACCCTATCTACTCCCGCATACTTTGGCCTAGAAACACCATTCAAACGTCAAAACGTTCAGCTTTTTTCAGACTAGGTTGCTATTACGTTTCACTTTTCAAACTTTTATACTTTTTATAATATTTAACTTTATTCAAATTATTCTTCCCATTGAAATGAATGGGGATATTCTTCAACCTTCCTTTAAACTTTCACTTCTTTCAACCTTTATAACTTCAGCATACTTTCCACTAGAGAAACCATTCAAACTTTAAATAAATCTACACACTTTCATCTATTAGATGTATATTTCAACTTTTTATATCTTTTATAGATTTTTATTAATCGCAGTTTAAGTTTCATGAAGATTTCCAATTTGAAACTAATTCTGCTCCACTCTAGCTTCCACTCTAATTTTTCATATCTCAAACTTCATCATCTGTTCATCTTTCTTAAACTAAATTTTAACCTTTATGGACAAATTTTATATTAAAGTAGTAGAGAAATTTCTCCTCTTTTTAAAAATGCAGTTGTTAATTTGATATGACCTACGGTTTTTAAACTTGGAGGGCTAAACCTTAACGAGGGAAGCAAATTGCTCCATTAAGATCAATGCATTTCACCCAGAAAATAATGCTTGAAGGTTTTAAATTAAGGCTTTTTCTAACTCGCCATAACTAATAGAATTTTCCACATATCTTAAAATTTTTTACACCATAGTCTTCATTGAGGCCTTCTGCTTCTCACAAAGAAAGATTCATCTCGATATGTCTCACGGTTCTTTTGTAATGTTTATTTGTTTGAGGCATGGTTAACATCTGAGAAATGTCTCCTCGATTCAAAAAGTGGCAGTTGGAGGCAGCTGTTAATCAACTAATTTGAATAACGAAATTTGATTGGCTTAGCCTTCTCATAGACTCACAATGGGCCATAGAGATGCATTGCTGCCATTCATTTCAATGGGGCAATTGATTCCCATTTGATCCTATTATAAAAGTGCTTTTGTAATTGGTTCACAATGGAGAGTCATAGCAACATTAAGGATGCATATAACTAATCCAGCCAATCATTGCTTATGATTTAACATAAATTCATCAAGCCACGCCCACTTTTCAACATTAATTTTGAATGTCAAATATCTTCTAAGTGGAACATCGTAGAAACATGGGAGTTGTTTTATATTGATCTAGGTTGAATGTAGATTACAACATGATGTCATTAACTCATCCATAGCAACCAGATTATTTACCATAGCAACCAAATTGGATAATCTTTATCTCAGCCTAGGTAAATGCTAGAGACACAGGAGTTGGTCTAATTGACTTGTAGTCAAACAGGGAACCTTATAAAATGCCAATGACCCCTCCATAGCAACCATACTGGTTACCATAGCAACCAAATTGACACTTCTCTATCTCAGCCTAGGAAAATGCCAGAGACACAGGAGTTGTTCTAATTGACTTGTAGTCACACAGGGAACATTATATAATGTCAATGACCCCTCCATAGCAACCATACTGGTTACCATAGCAACCCAATTGACACATCTCTATCTCAGCTTTGGAAAATGAGAGAGACACGGGAGTTGGTCTAAATGACTTGTAGTCACACAGTGAATATTATATAAAATCACTTACCCCTCCATAGCAACCATACTGATTACCATAGCAACCAAATAGACACATCTCTTTCTCAGCTTAGGAAAATGCTAGAGACATGGGGGTAAGTTTGTTTCACTAATAGTGACCCTGGGAACATTCTTTGAGGCAACTGACCCCTCCATAGCAGCCATACTGGTTACCATAGCAACCCATTTGACACATCTCTATCTCAGCTTAGGGAAATGCAAGAGACACAGGAATTGGTCTAATTGACTTGTAGTCACACAGGGAACATTATATTATATTACTGACCCCTCCATAGCACCCATACTGGTTACCATAGCAACCAAATTGACACATCTCTATGTCAGCTTAGGAAAATGAGAGAGACACGGGAGTTCGTCTAAATGACTTGTAGTTCCACAGGGAACATTATATAATGTCACTGACCCCTACATAGCAACCATACTGGTTACCATAGCAACCAAATTTACACATCTCTATCTCAGTTTAGGAAAATGAGAGAGACACGGGAGTTGGTCTAAATGACTTGTAGTCACACAGGGAACATTATATAATGTCACTTACCCCTCCATAGCAACCATACTGATTACCATAGCAACCAAATTGACACATCTCTATCTCAGCTTTAGAAAATAGAGACATGGGGGTTGTTTTGTTTGACTCATAGTGACACAGGAAACATTAGATAATGTCAATGACATTTCGATAGCAACCATAATAGTTATCATAGCAACCCTATTGGCATTTCTCTAACTCAGCTCAGGGAAATACTAGAGACATAGGGGTTGATTCATTTCCCTCAGAGTGACACTGGGAACATTCTATTATGTAAATGACCTGTCCAGAGCAACCAGACTTTTACCATGGCAACGCAATTGGCATATCTTTATCTTAGGTTAGGAAAATGCTAGACAGAATTTCATCTTACTAATATTATACCATTCAGCTTCCACTTTCAACTTTTGACACTTTCAACTTTCAAATGTTTCACCTTAAGCTTCCACTTTCAACTTTTGACACTGTTCAACTTTCAAATGTTTCAGCTTTAGCTTCCACTTTCAACTTTTGACACTTTCAACTTTACAATGCTTCTCCTTTCAACTTTAGATTTTTTTCAGATACATTCAGCCTGCTTTCATTTTCAGCTCTCTGCATTCACACGCATTTTCCGCTAGGAAATGCATATTTAGTGTGAATGCAGAGGCATTCACACTATTGTTATCCTACGTATTTATTAGTGTGAATGCAGAGGCATTCACACTATTGTTATCCTACGTATTTATTAGTGTGAATGCAGAGGCATTCACACTATTGTTATCCTACGTATTTAGTGTGAATGCAGAGGCATTCACACTATTGTTATCCTACGTATTTATTATTATTATTTTTTTTATTCTTATTCCCCCCCTTTTTCCGGAGCCTACTACTTCAGCATACTTTGCCCTAGAAACACCATTCAAACGTCAAAACGTACAGCTTTTTTTGCTCTATGTTGCTCGTATACAGCTTTTTGATATCTTTTATACTTTTTATAAAATTTAACTTTATTTAAAATATTTTTCCCATTGAAATGAATGGGGAGACTCTTCAAATCTCTTTAAATCTTCAGCTTTTTTTCAAACTTCATAACTTCAGCATACTTTCAGCTAGAGCAATCATTCAAATTTTAAACAATTCAACACATTTTCAGCTTTTAAAAGCTCTTTTCAGCTTTTACATATCTTTTACAGATTTTAATTAATCGCAGTTTAAGTTTAATGAAGAATTTGGATTTTTACCTAATTCTGCTCCACTCTAGCTTACACTCTAATTTTTCACATCTCAAACTTCTTCATTTATTCCTCTCTCCTAAACTAAACTTTACCCTTTATGCATAAAATTTATATTAAAGTAGTAGAGAAATTTGTCCTCTTTCCAAAGATGCAGTTGTTTTTTTCATATGACCTCCGGTTTTTAAACTAGGAGGGCTAAACCTTAACGAGGGAAGCAAATTGCTCCATTGAGATCAATGCATTTCACCCAGAAATAATGCTTGAAAGTTTTAAATTTAGGCTTTTTCTAACTCGCCATAACTAATAGAATTTTCCACATATCTTAAAATTTTTTACACCATAATCTTCATTGAGGCCTTCTGCTTCTCACAAAGAAAGAATCATCTCGATATGTCTTACGGTTCTTCTGTAATGTTTATTTGTTTGAGGCATGGTCAAAAGCTAAGAAATGTCTCCTCGATTCAAAAAGTGGCAGTTGGAGGCAGCTGTTAATCAACTAATTTGAATAACGAAATTTGATTGGCTTAGCCTTCCCATAGACTCACAATGGGCCATAGAGATGCATTGCTGCCATTCATTTCAATGGGGCAATTGATTCCCATATGATCCAATTGTAAAAGAGCTTTTGTAATTGGTTCACAATGGAGATTCAAAGCAACATTAAGGATACATATAACTAATCCAGCCAATCATTGCTTATGATTTAACATAAATTCATCAAGCCACGCCCAGTTTTAACAACCATAGAGATGTATTGCTGCCATTCATTTCAATGGGACAAATGATTCCCATATGATCCAATGGTAAAAGAGCTTCTGTAATTGGTTCACAATGGAGATTCATAGCAACATTAAGGATGCATATAACTAATCCAGCCAATCATTGCTTATGATTTAACATTAATTCATCAAGCCACGCCCACTTTTCAACATAATTTTTGAATGTCAAATATCTTCTAAGTGGAACATCGCAGAAACATGGGAGTTGTTTTATATTGATCTAGGTTGAATGTAGATTACAACATGATGTCACTAACTCATCCATAGCAATCAGATTATTTACCATAGCAACCAAACCGGATAATCTTTATCTCAGCCTAGGAAAATGCTAGAGACACAGGAGTTGGTCTAATTGACTTGTAGTCAAACAGGGAACCTTATATAATGTCACTGACACCTCCATAGCAACCATACTGGTTACCATAGCAACCCAGTTGACACATCTCTATCTCAGATTTGGATAATGACAGAGACACAGGAGTTGGTCTAAACGACTTGTAGTCACACAGGGAACATCATATAATGTCACTGACCCCTCCATAGCACCATACTGGTTACCATAGCAACCAAATTGAAACATCTCTATCTCAGTTTAGGAAAATGAGAGAGACACGGGAGTTGGTCTAAATGACTTGTAGTCACACAGGGAACTTTATATAATGTCACTTACCCCTCCATCGCAACCATAATGGTTACCATAGCAACCAAATTGACACATCTCTCTCTCAGTTTAGGAAAATGAGAGAGACACGGGAGTTGGTCTAAATGACTTGTAGTCACACAGGGAACATCATATAATGTCACTGAGCCCTCCATAGCAACCATACTGGTTACCATAGCAACCAAATTGACACTTCTCTATCTCAGCCTAGGAAAATGCCAGAGACACAGGAGTTGGTCTAATTGACTTGTAGTCACACAGGGAACATTATATAATGTCAATGACCCCTCCATAGCAACCATACTGGTTACCATAGCAACCCAATTGACACATCTCTATCTCAGCTTTGAAAAATGATAGAGATACGGGAGTTGGTCTAAATGACTTGTAGTCACACAGGAAACATTATATAATGTCACTGACCCCTCCATAGCAACCATACTGGTTACCATAGCAACCTAATTGACACATCTCTATCTCAGCTTAGGAAAATGAGAGAGACACGGGAGTTGGTCTAAATGACTTGTAGTAACACAGTGAACATTATATAATGTCACTGACCCCTCCATAGCAACCATACTGGTTACCATAGCAACCAAATTGACACATCTCTATCTCAGCTTAGGAAAATGAGAGAGACATGGGGGTGAGTTTGTTTTACTAATATCGACCCCGGGAACATTCATTGAGGTACCTGACCCTCCATAGCAACCATACTGGTTACCATAGCAACCCAGTTGACACATCTCTATCTCAGCTTAGGAAAATGCTAGAGACATGGGGGTGAGTTTGTTTCACTAGTAGCGACCCCGGGAACATTCATTGAGGTACCTGGACCTCCATAGCAACCATACTGGGTACCATAGCAACCCAGTTGACACATTTCTATCTCAGATTTGGAAAACGACAGAGACACTGGAGTTGGTCTAAATGACTTGTAGTCACACAGGGAACATTATATAATGTCACTGACCCCTGCATAGCAACCATACTGGTTACCATAGTAACCAAATTGACACATCTCTATCTCAGCTTAGGAAAATAAGAGAGATACGGGAGTTTCTCTAAATGACTTGTAGTCACACAGGGAACATTATATAATGTCACTGACCCCTCCATAGCAACCATACTGGTTACCATAGCAACACAATTGACACATCTCTATCTCAGCTTGGGAAAATGCGAGAGACACGGGAGTGGGTCTAAATGACTTGTAGTCACACAGGGAACATTATATAATGTCACTGACTCCTCCATAGCAACCATACTGGTTACCATAGCAACCAAAATGACACATCTCTATCTCAGCTTAGTAAAATGAGAGAGACACTGGAGTGGGTCTAAATGACTTGTAGTCACACAGGGAACATTATATAATGTCACTGACTCCTCCATAGCAACCATACTGGTTACCATAGCAACCAAAATGACACATCTCTATCTCAGCTTAGTAAAATGAGAGAGACATGGGGGTTGTTTTGTTTCACTCATAGTGACACTGGGAACAATCTATTATTTAAATGACCTGTCCTGAGGGACCAGACTTTTTACCACAGCAACGCAATTGCCATATCTTTATCTTAGGTTAGGAAAATGCTAGACAGAATTTCAACTTACTTATATTATAACTTTCAGCTTCCACTTTAAACTTTTGACACTTTAAACTTTCAAAAGTTTCACCTTCAGCTTCCACTTTCTATTTTTGACACTTTCAACTTTACGATGCTTCACCTTTCAACTTTATACGTTTTCAACTTTAAAATGTTTCACCTTTCAGCCTCCACTTTCAATCTTTGATATTTTCAACTTTACAATGTTTCACCTTTCAGCTTCCACTTTCAACTTTTGACACTTTCAACTTTCTAATATTTTAACATTCAGCTTCCACTTTCAACTTTACGTATTTCAACTTCACAATGTTTCAGCTTCAGCTTTCAAATTTTGACACTTTTCAAATTACAGTGTTTCACCTTTTAGCTTCAACTTTCAACTTTTGACACTTTTAACTTTCTAATGTTTCACCGTTCAGCCAAGGAATTCAGCAATTTTAAGCATTCTCTTTCAGCTCTCTGCATTCACACGCATTTTCCGCTAGGAAATGCACTTTCTAGTTATTATTATTTTTTTTATTCTTATTCCCCCCCCTTTTTCCGGAGCCTACTACTTCAGCATACTTTGCCCTAGAAACACCATTCAAACGTCAAAACGTACAGCTTTTTTTGCTCTATGTTGCTCGTATACAGCTTTTTGATATCTTTTATACTTTTTATAAAATTTAACTTTATTTAAAATATTTTTCCCATTGAAATGAATGGGGAGACTCTTCAAATCTCTTTAAATCTTCAGCTTTTTTTCAAACTTCATAACTTCAGCATACTTTCAGCTAGAGCAATCATTCAAATTTTAAACAATTCAACACATTTTCAGCTTTTAAAAGCTCTTTTAAGCTTTTACATATCTTTTACAGATTTTAATTAATCGCAGTTTAAGTTTAATGAAGAATTTGGATTTTGACCTAATTCTGCTCCACTCTAGCTTCCACTCTAATTTTTCACATCTCAAACTTCTTCATCAATTCCTCTCTCCTAAATTAAACTTTACCCTTTATGCACAAAATTTATATTAAAGTAGTAGAGAAATTTGTCCTCTTTCCAAAGATGCAGTTGTTTTTTCATATGACCTACGGTTTTTAAACTAGGAGGGCTAAACCTTAACGAGGGAAGCAAATTGCTCCATTGAGATCAATGCATTTCACCCAGAAAATAATGT
>SRMA01024572.1:0-13109 GCA_007224835.1 Danionella cerebrum | reverse complement strand
GCTGGCGTAAAATTTGTTGAGTCTCTTCAGGGCAGGGTGTCAAACATGCACAACAACTTTCAGAATTTCAAAGTAAAGTATGTTTGAAATACAGCATTTTTTGGCATAAATCAAAATGGCCGACGCCAAAATGGCCGACACAGTAAAAATGGACATGGTTTGACTTGGCTTGATGCTCCAAACACGCTGATACCAATTTTATGAATTTTGGACAAATGGTTTGGGAAATACAGGCCGAATTGCCAATTTTTTATATCTCCGGACCACTAGGGGGCAGAGCGACGAAACACTGCATGCAGCCTCAGGTCATAGGTGTTACAACAAAGACAAAGTTTGGTGTACATAGGCTAAAGCGTTGCGAAGTTATTGCCTTACAATCATTTTTGCAAGTTTTGCGTAAGGATCATTTGCAAATAATTCAATAACGGTTGGACGATTCAAAAATCCAAGCAATAACTTTTGTTCGGCATAGTCAGTAGATGATGTGGAGCGAATTTCGAGAAGTTTGGACAAACAGCCATGGAGGAGTTAGCAAAAGTAGGTTTTTCATAAAATTCAAAATGGCGGAAAAATTTGCATGACGGAAAATGACGGCATAGGGTCATGTCGATTCGTCTTGAGCCAAGGAATCAGTGGGAAGTGGAATATTGTTTATTCAACTTACGGTTCAAAAGTTATTAGCATAAACGTGGGTGTAACTTTGGCCTATTGGTGGCGCTAGATGGTTTGGTTTGGAGACTTCAAATTTGGTCAGATTATAGGTCAGAGGCTTGGCAGTCAGTGGGCCAAATTTCATAACTTTCCCGCAAACGGTTCATACGGCTCCCATTGACTTCGCGGCGGAAGAGGAAGAAGAAGAAGAATAATAATAAATATAACTGCAAGCAGTAATGCGGGGCCAAGCATCCAGTAGGAAAAACGTGAGCAGAAGCACCATCAAAATGTAAACCAAAGACATGAAATCACCTCAAGGTATGGTAGCATAAAAAACAAGTTGAATTGAGCACTATTTAAAATTTTATAAATTTTGACCATAAGGTGCCGCTCTTAGTAACTTTTGTTTTGGGGTCAGCCTTTGGTACTGATGACTCACAACAAATTTGGTGTTAATATGGCAAACGGTTGCAGAGATACAGCTTCGGAAACCACTTGACCCGACTGCATCACAATCGTCATGGCGCTTATCGAAATTGGCAAAAGCACTCAACACGATGCGAATAAATTTTTGCCAGTAAGGACTAAGGATGTTCCGATTCAAATTTGGTGAGAATCGGTCAAACAGTCTGGAGAGAGTTAGAAAAAGTAAGGTTTTAAGCCAATTCAACATGGCAGACAGGAAATTCAATCAATTATGGTAAATTTTATATGTATGTTTTCAGCTCAAGCTAAGAAACAAAACTGGATGAGATTTTTGACAATAGGCTAAAGCTAGCAAAAGTTATTAGCATTTTTCTAAAATCTTTTATATCTTTTGACCACTAGATGGCGCTGGCGTAAAATTTGTTGAGTCCCTTCAGGGCATGGAGTCAAACATGCACAACAACTTTCAGAATTTTAAAGTAAAGCATGTTTGAAATACAGCATTTCTTGGTATAACTCAAAATGGTCGACGCCCAAAATGGCCGACACAGTAAAAATGGTCATGGTTCGACTCGGCTTGATGGTCCAAACGCGCTGATACCAATTTGATGAATTTTGGACAAACGGTTTGGGAAATACAGGCCGAATTGCCAATTTTTTATATCTCCGGACCACTAGAGGGCAGAGCGATGAAACACTGCAAGCATCCTCTGATCATAGGTGTTACAACATAGACAAAGTTTGGTGTACATAGGTTAAAGCGTTGCGAAGTTATAGCCTGACAATCATTTTGGCGAGTTTTGCGTAAGGTTTATTCGCTAATAATTCAAAAACGGTTTAACGAATCGAAAATCCAAGTAATAACTTTTGTTCGGCATAGTCAGTAGATGATATGGAGTGAATTTCATGAAGTTTGGACAAACGGCCACGGAGGAGTTAGCAAAAGTAGGTTTTTCATAAAATTCAAAATGGCGGAAAAATTTGCATAGCGGAAAATGACGTCATAGGGTCAGATCGATTCGTCTTGAGCCAAGGAATCAATGGGAAGTGGAATTTTGTTTATTCGACTTACGGTTCAAAAGTTATTAGCATAAACGTGGGTGTAACTTTGGCCTATTGGTGGCGCTAGACAGTTTGGTTTGGAGACTTCAAATTTGGTCAGACTGTAGGTCAGAGGCTTGGCAGTCAGTGGGCCAAATTTCATAACTTTCCCGCAAGCGGGTCATACGGCTGCCATTGACTTCGCGGCGGAAATGGAAGAAGAATAATAATAATAAATATAACTGCAAGCAGTAATGCGGGGCCAAGCATCCAGTAGGCAAAACGTGAGCAGAAGCACCATCAAAATGTAAACCAAAGACATATGAAATCACCTCAAGGCATGGTAGCATAAAAAAACAAGTTGAATTGAGCACTATCTAAAATTTTATGAATTTTGACCATTAGATGGCGCTCCTAGTAACTTTTGTTCTGGGGTCAGTCTTTGGTACTGATAACTCACAACAAATTTGGTGTCAATATGGCAAACAATTGCAGAGATAGAGCTTCGGAAACCACATGACCCGACGGCATTACAATCGTCATGGCTCTTATCGAAAACGGCAAAAGCAATCAACACGTTACGAATACCTTTTTGCCAGCAAGGTCTAAGGATGTTCCAATTCAAATTTGGTGAGAATCTGTCAAACGACCTGGGTGAAGTTAGAAAAAGTAAGGTTTTCAGCCAATTCAACATGACAGACAGGAAGTTCAATCAATTATGGTAAATTTTATATCTATGTTTTCAGCTCGACCTAAGGAACAAAACTGGATGAGATTTTTGACAATAGGCTAAACTAGCAAAAGTTATTAGCATCTTTCTAAAATCGTTTATATCTTTTGACCAAAAGGTGGCGCTGGCGTAAAATTTGTTGAGTCTCTTCAGGGCATGGTGTCAAACATCCACAACAACTTTCAGAATTTCAAAGTAAAGTATGTTTGAAATACAGCATCTTTTGGCATAAATCAAAATGGCCGACGCCCAAAATGGCCGACACAGTAAAAATGGACATGGTTCGACTCGGCTTGATGCTCCAAACGCGCTGTTACCAATTTTATGAATTTTGGACAAACGGTTTGCGAAATACAGGCCAAATTGCCAATTTTTTATATCTCCGGACCACTAGGGGGCAGAGCGACGAAACACTGCATGCAGCCTCAGATCGTAGGTGTTACAACATAGACAAAGTTTGGTGTACATAGGCTAAAGCGTTGCGAAGTTATCGCCTTACAATCATTTTTGCGAGTTTTGCGTAAGGATCATTCGCGAATAATTCGATAACGGTTTGACGATTCAAAAATCCAAGAAATAACTTTTGTTTGGCATAGTCAGTAGATTATATGGAGCGAATTTCGTGAAGTTTGGACAAACGGCCACGGAGGAGTTAGCAAAAGTAGGTTTTTCATAAAATTCAAAATGGCGGAAAAATTTGCATGGCGGAAAATGACGTCATAGGGTCAGGTCGATTCGTCTTGAGCCAAGGAATCAGTGGGAAGTGAAATTTTGTTTATTCGACTTACGGTTCAAAAGTTATTAGCATAAACGTGGGTGAAACTTTGGCCTATTGGTGGCGCTAGACGGTTCGGTTTGGAGACTTCAAATTTGATCAGCTTGTAAGTCAGAGGCTTGGCAGTAAGTGGGCCAAATTTCATAACTTTCCCGCAAACGGTTCATACAGCTCTCATTGACTTCATTACGGAAGAAGAAGAAGAAGAAGAAGAAGAAGAAGAAGGAGGAATAATAATAATAGGAAGAAACGGAACAAACACAATAGGTGCCTTCGCAGCTTTGCTGCTTGGCCCTAATAATAATAATAATAGGAAGAAACGGAACAAACACAATAGGTGCCTTCGCAGCTTTGCTGCTTGGCCCCTAATAATAGGAAGAAACGGAACAAACACAATAGGTGCCTTCGCAGCTTTGCTGCTTGGCCCCTAAATAGGAAGAAACGGAACAAACACAATAGGTGCCTTCACAGCTTTGCTGCTTGGCCCCTAATAAGAAATATAACTGCAAGCAGTAATGCGGGGCCAAGCATCCAGTAGGCAAAACGTGAGCAGAAAGGCCATCAAAATCTAAACCAAAGACATGAAATCGACTCAAAAAAATCGAAATCGAGCGCTATTCAAAATTTTATGAATTTTAACCATTAGGTGGCGCTCTTAGTAATTTTTGTTTTGGGGTCAGCCTTTGGTACTGATGACTCACAACAAATTTGGTGTCAATATGGCAAACAATTGCAGAGATAGAGCTTCGGAAACCACATGACCCGACGGCATCACAATCGTCATGGCTCTTATCGAAAACGGCAAAAGCAATCAACACGTTACGAATACTTTTTTTGCCAGCAAGGTCTAAGGATGTTCCAATTCAAATTTGGTGAGAATCAGTCAAACGACCTGGGTGAAGTTAGAAAAAGTAAGGTTTTCAGCCAATTCAACATGACAGACAGGAAGTTCAATCAATTATGGTAAATTTTATATCTATGTTTTCAGTTCGACCTAAGGAACAAAACTGGATGAGATTTTTGACAATAGGCTAAACTAGCAAAAGTTATTAGCATTTTTCTAAAATCGTTTATATCTTTTGACCAAAAGGTGGCGCTGGCGTAAAAATTGTTGAGTCTCTTCAGGGCATGGTGTCAAACATGCACAACAACTTTCAGAATTTCAAAGTAAAGTATGTTTGAAATACAGCATTTTTTGGCATAAATCAAAATGGCCGACGCATAAAATGGCCGACACAGTAAAAATGGACATGGTCCGACTCGGCTTGATGCTCCAAACGCGCTGATACCAATTTTATGAATTTTGGACAAACGGTTTGGGAAATACAGGCTGAATTGCCAATTTTTTATATCTCCGGACCACTAGAGGGCAGAGCGACGAAACACTGCATGCAGCCTCAGATCATAGGTGTTACAACATAGACAAAGTTTGGTGTACATAGGCTAAAGCGTTGCGAAGTTATAGCCTTACAATCATTTTTGCGAGTTTTGCATAAGGATCAGTCGCGAATAATTCGATAACGGTTTGACTTTTCAAAAATCGAAGAAATAACTTTTGTTTGGCATAGTCAGTAGATGATGTGGAGCGAATTTCGTGAAGTTTGGACTAACGGCCACGGAGGAGTTAGCAAAAGTAGGTTTTTCATAAAATTCAAAATGGCGGAAAAATTTGCATGGCGGAAAATGACGTCATAGGGTCAGGTCGATTTGTCTTGAGCCAAGGAATCAGTGGGAAGTGAAATTTTGTTTATACGTCTTACGGTTCAAAAGTTATTAGCATAAACGTGGGTGAAACTTTGGCCTATTGGTGGCGCTAGACGGTTCGGTTTGGAGACTTCAAATTTGATCAGCTTGTAGGTCAGAGGCTTGGCAGTAAGTGGGCCAAATTTCATAACTTTCCCGCAAACGGTTCATAAGGCTCCCATTGACTTCATTACGGAAGAAGAAGAAGAAGAAGAAGAAGGAAGAAATATAACTGCAAGCAGTAATGCGGGGCCAAGCATCCGGTAGGCAAAACGTGAGCAGAAGTACCATCAAAATGTAAACCAAAGACATATGAAATCACCTCAAGGCAGAGTAGCATAAAAACAAGTTGAATTGAGCGCCATCTAAAATTTTATGAATTTTGACCATTAGGTGGCGCTCTTAGTAACTTTTGTTTTGGGGTCAGCCTTTGGTACTGATGACTCACAACAAATTTGGTGTCAATATGGCAAACGGTTGCAGAGATACAGCTTCGGAAACCACTTGACTCGATGGATCACAATAGTCATGGCTCTTATCAAAAACGGTAAGAGCAATCAACACGCTACGAATAACTTTGTGCCAGCAAGGTCTAAGGATGTTCCGATTCAAATTTGGTGAGAATCGGTCAAACCGTCTGGGTGGAGTTAGAAAAAGTAAGGTTTTCAGTCAATTCAACACGGCAGACAGGAAGTTCAATCAATTATGGTAAATTTTATATCTATGTTTTCAGCTCGACCTAAGGAACAAAACTGAATGAGATTTTTTGACAATAAGCTAAACTAGCAAAAGTTATTAGCATTTTTCTAAAACCTTTTTTATCTTTTGGCCACAAGGTGGCGCTGGCATAAAATTTGTTGAGTCCCTTCAGGGCATGGTGTCAAACATGCACAACAACTTTAAAAATTTTAAAGTAAAGCATGTTTGAAATACAGCATTTTTTGGCATAATTCAAAATAGCCGACGCCCAAAATGGCCGACACAGTAAAAATGGACATGGTTCGACTCGGCTTGATGCTCCAAATGCGCTGATACCAATTTTATGAATTTTGGACAAACGGTTTGGGAAATACAGGCCGAATTGCCAATTTTTTATATCTCCGGACCACTAGGGGGCAGAGCGACGAAACACTGCATGCAGCCTCAAGTTATAGGAGTTACAACATAGACAAAGTTTGGTGAACATAGGCTAAAGCGTTGCGAAGTTATAGCCTTACAATCATTTTTGCGAGTTTTGCGTAAGGATCATTCGCGAATAATTCGATAACGGTTTGACGATTCAAAAATCCCAGAAATAACTTTTGTTTGGCATAGTCAGTAGATTATATGGAGCGAATTTCGTGAAGTTTGGACAAACGGCCATGGAGGAGTTAGCAAAAGTAGGTTTTTCATAAAATTCAAAATGGCGGAAAAATTTGCATGACGGAAAATGACGTCATAGGGTCAGGTCGATTCGTCTTGAGCCAAGGAATCAGTGGGAAGTGGAATTTTGTTTATTCGACTTACGGTTCAAAAGTTATTAGCATAAACGTGGGTGTAACTTTGGCCTATTGGTGGCGCTAGATGGTTTGGTTTGGAGACTTCAAATTTGGTCAGATTGTAGGTCAGAGGCTTGGCAGTCAGTGGGCCAAATTTCATAACTTTCCCGCAAACGGTTCATACGGCTCCCATTGACTTCATTACGGAAGAGGAAGAAGGAAGAATAATAAATATAACTGCAAGCAGTAATGCGGGGCCAAGCATCCAGTAGGCAAAACGTGAGCAGAAAGGCCATCAAAATCTAAACCAAAGACATGAAATCGACTCAAAAAATAAAAATCGAGCGCTATTCAAAATTTTATGAATTTTAACCATTAGGTGGCGCTCTTAGTAACTTTTGTTTTGGGGTCAGCCTTTGGTACTGATGACTCACAAGAAAGTTCGTGTCAATATGGCGAACGGTTGCAGAGATACAGCTTCGGAAACCACTTCACCCGACAGCATCACAATCGTCATGGCTTTGATTGAAAACTGTAAAAGCAATCAACACGCTACGAATAACTTTGTGCCAGCAAGGTCTAAGGATATTCCGATTCAAATTTGGTGAGAATCGGTCAAACAGTCTGGGTGGAGTTAGAAAAAGTAAGGTTTTCAGCCAATTCAACATGGCAGACAGGAAATTCAATCAATTATGGTAAATTTTATATCTATGTTTTCAGCTCAACCTAGGGAACAAAACTGGATGAGATTTTTGACAATAGGCTAAAGCTAGCAAAAGTTATTAACATTTTACTAAAATCGTTTATATCTTTTGACCACAAGGTGGCGCTGGCGTAAAATTTGTTGAGTCCCTTCAGGGCATGGTGTCAAACATGCACAACAACTTTCAAAATTTCATAGTAAAGCATGTTTGAAATAAAGCATTTTTTGGCATAATTCAAAATGGCTGACGCCCAAAATGGCCGACACAGTAAAAATGGACATGGTTCGACTCGGCTTAATGCTCCAAACACGCTGATACCAATTTTATGAATTTTGGACAAACGGTTTGGGAAATACAGGCCGAATTGCTAATTTTTTATATCTCCGGACCACTAGGGGGCAAAGCGACGAAACGCTGCTTGCAGCCTCAGATCATAGGTATTACAACATAGACAAAGTTTGGTGTACATAGGCTAAAGCGTTGCGAAGTTATAGCCTTACAATCATTTTTGCGAGTTTTGCGTAAGGATCATTCGCGAATAATTAGATAACGGTTTAACGATTCAAAAATCCAAGAAATAACTTTTGTTTGGCATAGTCAGTAGATGATATGGAGCAAATTTCGTGAAGTTTGGACAAACGGCCATGGAGGAGTTAGCAAAAAAAGGTTTTTCATAAAATTCAAAATGGCGGAAAAATTTGCATGACGGAAAATGACGTCATAGGGTCAGGTCGATTTGTCTTGAGCCAAGGAATCAGTGGGAAGTGAAATTTTGTTTATACGACTTACGGTTCAAAAGTTATTAGCATAAACGTAGGTGTAACTTTGGCCTATTGGTGGCGCTAGACGGTTTGGTTTGAAGACTTCAAATTTGGTCAGCTTATAGGTCAGAGGCTTGGCAGTAAGTGGGCCAAATTTCATAACTTTCCCGCAAACGGTTCATACGGCTCCCATTGACTTCATTACGGAAGAAGAAGAAGAAGAAGAAGAAGAAGAAGGAAGAATAATAATAAGAAGAAACGGAACAAACACAATAGGTGCCTTCGCAGCTTTGCTGCTTGGCCCCTAATAATAATAATAATAGGAAGAAACGGAACAAACACAATAGGTGCCTTCGCAGCTTTGCTGCTTGGCCCCTAATAATATAACTGCAAGCAGTAATGCGGGGCCAATCATCCAGTAGGCAAAACGTGAGCAGAAGCACCATCAAAATGTAAACCAAAGACATATGAAATCACCTCAAGGCATGGTAGCATAAAAAACAAGTTGAATTGAGCACTATCTAAAATTTTATGAATTTTGACCATTAGATGGCGCTCCTAGTAACTTTTGTTCTGGGGTCAGTCTTTGGTACTGATGACTCACAACAAATTTGGTGTCAATATGGCAAACAATTGCAGAGATAGAGCTTCGGAAACCACATGACCCGACGGCATCACAATCGTCATGGCTCTTATCGAAAAGGGCAAAAGCAATCAACACGTTACGAATACCTTTTTGCCAGCAAGGTCTAAGGATGTTCCAATTCAAATTTGGTGAGAATCAGTCAAACGGCCTGGGTGGAGTTAGAAAAAGTAAGGTTTTCAGCCAATTCAACATGACAGACAGGAAGTTCAATCAATTATGGTAAATTTTATATCTATGTTTTCAGCTCGACCTAAGGAACAAAACTGGATGAGATTTTTCGACAATAGGCTGAACTAGCAAAAGTTATTAGCATTTTTCTAAAATCATTTATATCTTTTGACCAAAAGGTGGCGCTGGCGTAAAATTTGTTGAGTCTCTTCAGGGTAGGGTGTCAAACATGCACAACAACTTTCAGAATTTCAAAGTAAAGTATGTTTGAAATACAGCATTTTTGGCATAAATCAAAATGGCCGACGCCCAAAATGGCCCACACAGTAAAAATGGACATGGTCCGACTCGGCTTGATGCTCCAAACGCGCTGATACCAATTTTATGAATTTTGGACAAACGGTTTGGGAAATACAGGCCGAATTGCCAATTTTTATATCTCCGGACCACTAGGGGGCAGAGCAACGAAACACTGCATGCAGCCTCAGATCATAGGTGGTACAACATAGACAAAGTTTGGTGTACATAGGCTAAAGCGTTGCGAAGTTATTGCCTTACAATCATTTTTGCGAGTTTTGCGTAAGGATCATTTGTGAATAATTCAATAACGGTTGGACAATTCAAAAATCCAAGCAATAACTTTTGTTCGGCATAGTCAGTAGATGATGTGGAGCGAATTTCGTGAAGTTTGGACAAACGGCCACGGAGGAGTTAGCAAAAGTAGGTTTTTCATAAAATTCAAAATGGCGGAAAAATTTGCATGACGGAAAATGACGTCATAGGGTCAGGTCGATTCGTCTTGAGCCAAGGAATCAGTGGGAAGTGGAATTTTGTTTATTCGACTTACGGTTCAAAAGTTATTAACATAAACGTGGGTGTAACTTTGGCCTATTGGTGGCGCTAGATGGTTTGGTTTGGAGACTTCAAATTTGGTCAGATTGTAGGTCAGAGGCTTGGCAGTCAGTGGGCCAAATTTCATAACTTTCCCGCAAACGGTTCATACGGCTCCCATTGACTTCATTACGGAAGAGGAAGAAGAAGAAGAATAATAATAAATATAACTGCAAGCAGTAATGCGGGGCCAAGCATCCAGTAGGCAAAACGTGAGCAGAAAGGCCATCAAAATCTAAACCAAAGACATGAAATCGACTCAAAAAATCAAAATCGAGCGCTATTCAAAATTTTATGAATTTTAACCATTAGGTGGCGCTCTTAGTAACTTTTGTTTTGGGGTCAGCCTTTGGTACTGATGACTCACAAGAAATTTCGTGTCAATATGGCAAACGGTTGCAGAGATACAGCTTCGGAAACCACTTCACCCGACAGCATCACAATCGTCATGGCTTTGATTGAAAACTGTAAAAGCAATCAACACGCTACGAATAACTTTGTGCCAGCAAGGTCTAAGGATATTCCGATTCAAATTTGGTGAGAATCGGTCAAACAGTCTGGGTGGAGTCAAAAAAAGTAAGGTTTTCAGCCAATTCAACCTGGCAGACAGGAAATTCAATCAATTATGGTAAATTTTATATCTATGTTTTCAGCTCAACCTAGGGAACAAAACTGGATGAGATTTTTGACAATAGGCTAAAGCTAGCAAAAGTTATTAACATTTTTCTAAAATCGTTTATATCTTTTGACCACAAGGTGGCGCTGGCGTAAAATTTGTTGAGTCCCTTCAGGGCATGGTGTCAAACATGAACAACAACTTTCAGAATTTTAAAGTAATGCATGTTTGAAATACAGCATTTTTTGGCATAATTCAAAATGGCCGACGCCCAAAATGGCCGACACAGTAAAAATGGTCATGGTTCGACTCGGCTTGATGGTCCAAACGCGCTGATACCAATTTGATGAATTTTGGACAAACGGTTTGGGAAATACAGGCCGAATTGCCAATTTTTTATATCTCCGGACCACTAGAGGGCAGAGCGACGAAACACTGCAAGCATCCTCTGATCATAGGTGTTACAACATACACAAAGTTTGGTGTACATAGGCTAAAGCGTTGCGAAGTTATAGCCTTACAATCATTTTGGCGAGTTTTGCATAAGGTTTATTCGCTAATAATTTGATAACGGTTTAACGAATCGAAAATCCAAGTAATAACTTTTGTTTGGCATAGTCAGTAGATGATATGGAGCAAATTTCGTGAAGTTTGGACAAACGGCCATGGAGGAGTTAGCAAAAGTAGGTTTTTCATAAAATTCAAAATGGCGGAAAAATTTGCATGGCAGAAAATGACGTCATAGGGTCAGGTCGATTCGTCTTGAGCCAAGGAATCAGTGGGAAGTGGAATTTTGTTTATACGACTTACGGTTCAAAAGTTATTAGCATAAACGTAGGTGTAACTTTGGCCTATTGGTGGCGCTAGATGGTTTGGTTTGGAGACCTCAAATTTGGTCAGATTGTAGGTCAGAGGGTTGGCAGTCAGTGGGCCAAATTTCATAACTTTCCCGCAAACGGTTCATATGGCTCTCATTGACTTCATTACGGAAGAAGAAGAAGAAGAAGAAGAAGAAGAGGAAGAAGAAGAAGAAGGAGGAATAATAATAATAGGAAGAAACGGAACAAACACAATAGGTGCCTTCGCAGCTTTGCTGCTTGGCCCCTAATAATAATAATAATAGGAAGAAACGGAACAAACACAATAGGTGCCTTCGCAGCTTTGCTGCTTGGCCCCTAATAAATAATAGGAAGAAACGGAACAAACACAATAGGTGCCTTCGCAGCTTTGCTGCTTGGCCCCTAAATATAACTGCAAGCAGTAATGCGGGGCCAAGCCTCCAGTAGGCAAAACGTGAGCAGAAGCACCATCAAAATGTAAATCAAAGACATATGAAATCACCACAAGGCATGGTAGCATAAAAAACAAGTTGAATTGAGCGCTATTTACAATTTTATGAATTTTGACCATAAGGTGGCGCTCTTAGTAACTTTTGTTTTGGGGTCAGCCTTTGGTACTGATGACTCACAACAAATTTGTTGTCAATATGGCAAACGGTTGCAGATATACAGCTTCGGAAACCACTTGACCCGACGGCATCACAATCGTCATGGCTCTTATCAAAAACGGTAAAAGCAATCAACAGGCTACGAATAACTTTTTGCCAGCAAGGTCTAAGGATGTTCCGATTCAAATTGGGTGAGAATCTGACAAACGGTCTGGGTGAAGTTAGAAAAAGTAAGGTTTTCAGCAAATTCAACATGGCAGACAGGAAGTTCAATCAATTATGGTAAATTTTATATCTATGTTCTCAGCTCGACCTAAGGAACAAAACTGGATGAGATTTTTGACAATAGGCTAAACTAGCAAAAGTTATTATCATTTTTCTAAAATCGTTTATATCTTTTGACCAAAAGGTGGCGCTGGCGTAAAATTTGTTGAGTCTCTTCAGGGCATGGTGTCAAACATGCACAACAACTTTCAGAATTTCAAAGTAAAGTATGTTTGAAATACAGCATTTTTTGGCATAATTCAAAATGGCCAACGCCCAAAATGGCCGAGACAGTAAACATGGACATGGTTCGACTCGGCTTGATGCTCCAAACGCGCTGATACCAATTTTATGAATTTTGGACAAACGGTTTGGGAAATACAGGCCAAATTGCCATTTTTTTATATCTCTGGACCACTAGGGGGCAGAGCAAGGAAACACTGCATGCAGCCTCGGATCATAGGCGTTACAACATAGACAAAGTTTGGTGTACATTGGCTAAAGCGTTGCGAAGTTATAGCCTTACAATCATTTTTGCGAGTTTTGCATAAGGATCATTCGCGAATAATTCGATAACGGCTTGACTTTTCAAAAATCGAAGAAATAACTTTTGTTTGGCATAGTCAGTAGATGATGTGGAGCGAATTTCGTGAAGTTTGGACTAACGGCCATGGAGGAGTTAGCAAAAGTAGGTTTTTCATAAAATTCAAAATGGCGGAAAAATTTGCATTGCGGAAACTGACGTCATAGGGTTAGTTCGATTCG